>JAWNNC010000144.1:0-215254 GCA_035043275.1 Drosophila tanythrix
CTATTGTGCTGCTCCACACCGGTGTCAAATCATTCGAAACTCGAGCGCTCATCGACGCGTGTTGCCCGATGAGTCGCATTAATGCTTCACTGGCAACGGCCCTTGGGCTTTCCGTCACTAGCATTGGGTCTGAACGCGTTTGCACCGTCATGCTCCGATCGAGGTCAACGGAGCTAAATCGGGAAGTCGTGCTTAGGTCGACCTCAACTCCACCATCGGACCCCAACCCGAGACGCCAGCAGCGACCTCCACAAGAAATTTTCCAACGTTGTCTTGGCTGACGAGGGGTGGCACACTCCAGCGACTATCTCGCTGATCCTGGGAGCCGATGTGTATCCTCACATCATCCTGCCGGGCATGCTTCCGTGCCAAAGCGGCCTTCCTCTCGCCCAAAGCACGGAGTTCGGCTGGATACTAACCGGCAATTGCCGATGCTAAGGCAATATGCTCCTTTCGAATCCATTTACAATGCTGAGCATTGCAAGGGGGGGAGAATGTTTATGTGGGTTATGTTAAGCCATGCTATGTCAGCTGTTGGTATTTTAACTTAACATAGCCTACGATCCGCATCCTCTCTTCTTTCAATGCAACCTCCTCTCAGCCCTCTCAGCGCTGTTAATTAGGCACATATATCCACACATATCAACACACTCAATCGTTTTGTACATAAAAAACACAAAAAACAGAAAAACATCTATTCAAGTGAAATAAATATACAAGTGAAATAACGAAACTCATCAACTGTCTTTTTTCTGGAGAAAGGAAGAAGAAAGGAAGATCTGCCCCCCTACGTTTTCAATTATTAATATCCATATAGTTGAACCTCTTTCTTAGGTTAGTGTATTGAAATATAAGATGATCCAATTTTCTTTTATATGATACAAAGTAGTGACAAGCACATGTATCAACTCCATCTATTGCATCATTCGAGGACCATGAGCACACCGTCAAGTGCTTTCCATATTTTGATTTAATAAATCGATAGTTTTCATACTCTAAGAAATATTCTCGGTATTCCTGCAACAGATTGGCATGCTCAGGAAAAATAACATCCACAAACTCCTTGAGAAAATCATAAATTTTCCTCACATTTAAGTCCAAAATTCGAAATAAGACCCATAATGCTATGTATTCTTTAAAAGCAGAATTGCAACTAAATAATTATTTTTTCTTTATTCATAAAGTGCCTATACTTCTGACACTTTCTTTTGTAATACTTGTCTATACCGGTTTTACATCTTTTTCTATTTCTTTTCCCATCTTTCTTGAAATTTCAAAACATAAACGAGTTAGGTCAATTTCTGCTTCATGTCCATAAGATGCACCTAAATCTAAAAGTTGTATATCATATTTTCCCATCTTTGAACATTTAGGGATAATGTAATTGTTATAAATATTACAAATTTGATTTTAAGCAGCGTGTTACAAGATAAGAATGATGTGAAAAATATCCCTAATCTTATGAAGGCTCTCCATGACTCACTATCAAATTCAATTTTATTACCATTTTGATTTAAAATTAATATGCATTGCTTATCTGATTTTCTAATTTTAAAATGACACTTTATGGTCTCAATCTTGGGATGATCCATTAATGTATCAGGCATCAAGAACTCAAACTGCTCAAGCCTTAACTAGATATATTCCTTAAATGTTAATAATTGAAGCCATTCCTCTTTTCAAATCCAATGAAATTGCGCTTATGTTGCTGCATCCAAACCATTGGTATAAATCGTCGCGTTGTTGATAAGCCACACTTTAATTTTAATTGTAGATTAACAAAATACTCAAATCCAAAAATTATTTTATGATCTTGTATTTTTCTCATTCTAGATTTTCTTAGCTGAAGTGTGTTCATATTGATTGAAAAGTTGTCTCAAACTAACTTGAAATTGAATTGTTAGCGCTATTTAAGGTGAAGAGTCTAGATCATGATTCTCAGTACATTATTTACATTAAACACAAAATGATTAAGATATACAGAAGCTCGTGTATTCTTCTTGACTTCCAGTATATATTTGGAAATGAGAGACAAATTTTTATAAAAGAATTGGCCTTTATGCAAGCTTGATCAACTATACCGAATTTTTACCACTTCAAGCATCCCTATGATATAAAAGAGCTGGATGAAATAACTAGAAAAACCATAAAAATAACTAAACAGTATGTTGATGCATTGGATTGGAGTGATGGAGACATTTCTTATTTAAGCCTTGGTGATATATTAAGTCCATTAAATACTTTCGCTTCAGTTATTGTACGAGGTAGAGCTAAGAAAGAGTTTTTAACTAAATATTTAACTACAAGAATAATTGATTTAGAACTAGATCAAAGTTTAAGTCACTTTCAAAACTTTTTTTACAAATTGTAGAATACATAGGAAAATATCAAACCATTGTGCTCTAAACAATTTATTTAAACTCTTTTTAATCTTAGAAAGCTCTAATTTTAGAATATATGGAAATTAAATTCTGTTCACACCATTATGTTTCTAAATAATAATAAACACATTTAATTATAAATTTGGAATTTTTTTCTTTATTCATTTTACCCAATGTATCTACAATGCACTTAGATTAAAGTTTATAAGAAAATCTAATACAACTCGAGCGTTTCTTAATGGCACATACACCTTTATTTGAATGTGACCCACAGTCGGAGAAAACATTAAATTTTAGCTCATCTAATCTTGGACATCCAAATTCTTCAATGTTCATTACACACGTCCTTAGATACTTTTCAAGAAACTTTTTGTTTATATCTCCCTTCGTGATTACTCTCATATTATTAACAAGCCCACGAAGATAATTTCTGACTTTTAAAAAAGCTTTCATTTCCATCATTCCAACAGAGATTGTGTTGATTTCTAGTTAACCATATTGCCGTTTTACGGGCAATATTTATTAACTAGTTTAAAGGCTATTATATAGAAAACGAGGAGTTCTCTTGTATTATAGCACAACGAGGGAGTTCTCTATTGGCTGCAAGCTTTTTTTTGTTATGTTTAACATTAGTAATTTCTTCTCATCACTGAGAGTAATATGTGGTACTTTCCATGTAATATTAGATATATTTAATTCATACTCATTACTTTCAATTTTACTATGATATACATCATCCATATTTTTAGTTATGAGTAGAATTAGTTCATGTTTGCAATTTAATAAGACTTTGTTATAGTCTTCACAAAATCCAAGCAGGATTTTAAGAGGAATAGAGAAATTTAAAAATCCATCCTTTGCCAGTTGTTTTTCGTTTCCATTAAACCAACCAGAAATATAGTTTTTAAGGTGGTTGAAGTACCAATAAACCTTGTTCGATCAATTTCAATTCCATTCAGCTCATATCAAACCTCATCAAAAGATAGCTCATACAATTGTTTTTTAGTTTACCACCTGTGGCGTGTTAGCCAAATAAATCGAGCCCTCAATATTAATAGAACTCTCGCTCGAGACTCATAATGTCCTGATTTTGATTGTGATTCTAACTTCATCATTACTCTTAAATGATTGGAGATAGGTCATCCGTATAGGATTTCTCTCGAACAGTTAACAATTTAGTCATTGTTCTCTTATTTTTTAGACCCAATGGCTTTATAAACAATTTGTTCTCGGTTGTAAGTGTTCTCCTTAACGATCTTCTTTCTTCTGTAGTATAACTCAAAGTGTTTGATTGTGGAGGATAACATACATTTCTATTATAAATAATCATTTTTGATGTCTTAAATGTAAGCGAAGTGAAACACTTTCATTACGTAAATTAACTAAATGACCGTCCTGATCAACAATCCGTATTATTAATGAGTGTATCTCTCTCGTGTTCACTGGGAAATAAATAAGATTGTGGGGCTTCTCACTCATTTTATAGCCTGGAGGGACATTTAAAGCAAACTCATGCAACACATGGCTTGATGGCTGGTCTGAGATGTGAATAGAATTCGGGTTTAATATCTTTTTATTAGATTCGACCAATTGTATTCCATTTAATTAAAATATATAGCTTGTTCCTTAGTTGAAATTAATACTTGAAGCGTATTGTTGTTACTTTCGATGATGAGGATGTTTCAATTTATCCGATTCTTTTTCCTCCATTTTCTCAATAATAATATTTCTTATATCACTAAGCTCGTATGATCCAACAGGTATCTCAAAAACATGTTCTCCAATATGAAATAAATTATTATCATGATCAACATTTGGAATTGAGTTATACATGTGGAAATCAATGAGTGCACACTCATAATTCCTCCAATCAGTGGGTGGATATAGTTTGCCATTAAAATTGAGCTGTTGCCCGTCAAAGTAAGAGTTGTTGTCATTCTGATTGATTATTTTCAAGTGAAATAATAATTACATTTCCTTATATTATAACTCAAATTATAATAAAATCAGCGAATCCTCGTCTATAGCGTCCATTTTCTAGAGGACCATCTTTACTTATTAGTACGAAACCATAATTTTCCTTCCAACAAAATTGACAAATGTTCTTGAATTCATCAAATTTCATATCTACTCATATTTAGTTCATCCTGCTTGAAGATTGTTATTAGGTTTGCATTATCACGAATAAGATGTTTAGGGATGCGTGCATACGTTTGACATAATAAAACGCATGCAGAAGTATGCACGAATATTATTTTGTTTTTCACATGCTACATCATCAAAAATCATTATAGAGTTCTTTTTAGCTTTGCTTGGTGCTAGAACACTTTCATTTTCTGAGAATGTAAAATATCCCATCCCTTTTATTGGGCTCACGAGTGTTTTCAAATATTCATATTTCGGTTGTTGTAAAGACTTTGAATATAAATAAATATTTTCAAACTTTAGTCCATTTCGGGCTTTCAATCAAACCGATTTGCATTACATTACATTCGTTTTTCCACAATTAGAAGGTCCAACAATTAAGGCTCTAATTGAATTGGGTAATAATCTGCTACGTCTAACTTGTTTGTTTTCCCCGTTTTTTTAGATCGATATTCCTCACTTTGTAACGGACCGTTTTGTGGGTCCATGCAACAAATTTATATTTGTGCGATGCGACAATTGTTAACACGTGGGTTTTTATATATATTTAACAATGGTTTATTTTATTCGGTTTTGTTGAAATATGTTTGAATTTTAACGGCATCGATTAATATCGCTATATCGATTAATATTTAAGCTAGGTCACACATATATTGTGTTTAACTTTCTGCATTCTATTTGTCAGTTGCTCACAATTATTCCCCCAAGTAAAGACGTACTCGCGCATATTAAATACCATTTATAATCACAAACTGCGTTTAACTCTTCGTTTGAACTCTGCCACATTACAACAGGTTATGGGCCCAGGAGTAGTGTGAGCCGAGAAGATTAGTGTTTATAATTTTTATTTGCTGTGTGCGATAATTAATTGGTGTGTGCTATAATAAACTGAGTGGACTATGATTATATGCCATTAAAAAGTTGGATGGCGAAAACTATGCGGCATGGTCATTGCATATGAAAAGTGTGCTGGTGCAAATTGACCAATGGCCAATTGTCTGTGGAAGAATTGTGAAATCGGAAAATGCAACTCTGGCTGGAAAAGCTGAATTTGATATGCTTGACGAAAAGGCATTATCAAGCATAATGCTGGGCTTAGAAGAGTCACAGCTAATTTTTGTAAACGACTGCGTTTCGGCAAAAGAAGCTTGGGATACGCTCTCCGGCGTGTATCAGCCACGTGGACCTGCCACGAAAATGAAGTTGTCTTTTCGAAAATTGCTTCGGTTAAGGTTGACACAGTTTTCGACGGTGCAAAACTTCTTACATGAATTTTCCGATTTAGTGGACAAGATAAAGGTAATTGATATGGAAGTTTCTGAAGACGTTTTGTTACTGTCGGGACTTGGAAAAAGTTTTGAAAATTTTGTCGTCGCGATCGAAACGAGAGAGCAGTTGCCATTATTATCGGATCTTAAAATCAAAATTATTGAAGAAAGCGAGAGACAAAGATTGAGCAACGGAGAAGACGACAACAGTGTACAGCAAGCGTTCGTTTCGCGCGCGATTATCAGAGAAAGCAGAAACGTCCAAGAGAATATCAGAGGAAGCAGAAATGTGCAAGAGAATAACGGTGCTAAGCATATCAAAAATGTTATAGATGTGGAGGTGAGGGTCATTTTATTGCGCAGTGTAATGAAAGAAAAAATGGCAAAGGACAAGAAAAAGCAAGGACGCAAAACGATCATATGCTATACTCGCAAATGTGCAGAATAACAGTAAGGTGACAAAATCGATGTGGTGTCTGGACAGTGGCGCCACCGCTCACATGTGTTGTGATAAATCGTTTCATAAGAGCCGACGGCGTCGACACTGTGTGTGTAAATTCTGAAATTTTTGCATTGAATTAAAAAAGTTTTGTACTTTAGAGAATTGCACACAAACTTTATTTCTGTTTTAAAAGTTGTGGCAAAAGGGGATAAAGGGTTGTTTGAGAGAGAGAGAGAGAGCCATAATAAAAGACAATGAAAATGTGACAATACTGCAGGCTACTAAAAGTGATGGCTTATTTATGATTGAAGCAAAAATGGAAAAGTGTATGTACTCAAATGCAAGCTGCAGTGAATTATGGAAGTGGCATAATCGTCTAGGTCACCTAAATATGGCAAGTTTAACAGAAAATGGCAAGTGATGAGATCGTGCACGGTTTGAAATCGATCTAGAAAAACATAGACTTGCAAGGCGCTGTGTGCGAAACTTGCGCAAATAGCAAAATATGCGTTGGATCGTTTCCAAGGGCATTAGAGAATCGCGCAAAAGAAGTGTTAAGTCTTGTGCATACAGACATATGCGGACCAATCAACACGACGTCTGCCGGAAGGGCGCGGTACTTTGCGACATTTATGGACGATTATTCCCGTTATACTTTTGGGTATTTTTTGAAGGCGCGTGACGAAATACAGAAAGCATTTAAACACTTTGTAGTGTTTGATGAATTCGTGAATTCAATCAATTCTTATCGGAAAATGGCATGAAAAGCCAGCAAACGGTACCATATACCCCGCAACAGAACGGCGTTGCAGAACGCGCAAATCGCACGCTGGTTGAGATGGCCAGGAGTATGATGATCTATTCTGGTGTAAAAGAGACCCTATGGGTAGATGCAGTACAGACTGCTGCCTATCTGCGCAATAGGTCGTAGACAAAGACGTTGATAAACAAGACACCGTATGAGATGTGGACCGGTAAAAAGCCAACCGTGTCACATTTAAGAATATTCGGCGCAAAGGTGATTGCACTCAATAAGTGTCAGGCCAAAGGGTAGCGAGTATATAATGATAGGTTATTCGTTGACAGCAAAAGCGTATAAGTTGTATTGTCCAGAAACCGAAAAGGTGATTGAAAGCAGAGATGTTATATTCTTGGAAAATGATTTTGGAGAATCTGCGAGGGACAACGAAGATATAGCGTTATTTGATGAATGTGTGCTACCAAATCTGCAGGCTCAAACAGTCAATGTAGAATGCGGCAATGAAGAAGTGCACGAAGAAGCAGGTATTGAGTCAAGCAATCAAAGTAATGAAGGTAACGATACCGAAGACTATGCGCAAAGTAATGAAGTGGAGACACCCAAAATTAGTGAAGTTCGAGGTACAGGTCGTCCACGAATATTAAGGACTGGTCAGCCGGGCCGTCCAAGAAAGGTATTTAATACTCTTAATATGTTAAGAGCAGAGGATGTGCCAATCCCCGCAAGTGTAGGTGATGCTCGTAATTCAAAAATGAGTAGAGAATGGTCAGCATCAATACAGAAGGAAATTCAAGCACTTGAAGCTAATAATACCTGGGAAATTGTAGATTTGCCGAAGGGCAAGAAAGCCATAGGATGTAAATGGGTTTTGGGGGTAAAAGTTGGCAAAGACGGCTACGTAGAGCGCTTCAAATCAAGATTAGTAGCTAAAGGCTGTGCGCAGCAATATGGCGTCGACTACTTTGAAACCTTCTCACCAGTGGTAAGATACTCTTCTGTGAGGATGATAATGGCGCTGGCGGTTGAATATAAGTTATTCCTGCATCAAATGGACGTGTCGACTGCCTACTTGAACAGCGAGCTTTCCGAAGAAGTCTACATGAAACAGCCGGATGGATTCGTTAGCGACGAATATCCTAACAAAGTTTTGAAGTTAAAAAAATCTCTGTAAGGGCTAAAGCAAAGTGGCAGAGAATGGAATACCAAACTGGATGCAGTACTGAGAAAACATGCATTTACTCCATGCGTCAGCGAGCCATGCGTTTATGTACGCAATGGGAAAGGTAAAATTAATATCATTGCGGTTTATGTAGATGATCTTTTTATTGCCAGCTCAACCAAAGACGACTTGTTGAGCATCAAACTGTCAATCGCCAATGAGTTTGAAGTAGTTGATGGAGGCCAGCTCAGTCACTTCTTAGGAATAGAAGTAGAACGCGAGGGAGAAACTGGCAACATAGCTATTGGTCATGGGCAGTACGTGGCAAACATGCTACATACTTGGGGCATGGCAATGTGTAAGCCTGTTGCTACACCACTGGAAGCCGGTCATCAAGTCAAGTGCGATGACGACAACTGCGAGGCTATTAATGAGAAAAAATATCAGTCATTAATAGGCTCTTTAATGTATTTGGCCATAACAACGAGGCCAGACATATTACACTCTGTGGCAAAACTGGCGCAGAGAATCGCAAATCCTCACAAGGAACACGAAATTGCAGCGAAGCGTGTGCTAAGGTACCTCAAGGGCACAGCTAATCTGAAACTTCATTATCAGGCTACGGGAAAACCGTTACATGGCTACGTCGACGCGGATTGGGCAAATGATACTGCAGACCGCAAATCGTATAGAGGATTCGTCTTCATTGGTGCGGGCGGCGCGATTTTGTGGGAGTCTAAGAAGCAAAGTCTGGTATCTTTGAGCAGCACTGAGAAGCGGTGTATCTCAAAAAACTGTTACATGAGATGGGTTTTAAAGAAACTAAATCTGTCTTATTATATTGCGACAATCAAAGCGCACAATGTCTAACTAAGAATCCAACATTGCATAATCGTAGCAAACATATAGATATTAAGTACCATCATGTTCGAGAGTTGTATGCTAACAATGAGATAGATATTGAATATGTGTGTACAAGCGATATGATGTCTGATGTACTAACCAAGAATTTGCAAAAGAACAAACATGTGAAATGTATTAATGAAATGAATTGTTATTAATCTTTGTATGTAGTTAAGTATGTAATCATTGAGAGAGAGTGTTGAAATATGTTTGAATTTTAACGGCAACGATTAATATCGCTACATCGATTAATATTAAAGCTATGGTCACACATGTATTGTGTTTAACTTTCTGCATTCTATTTGTCAGTTGCTCACAATTATTCCTCAAGTAAAGACGCACTCGCGCGTAATAAATACCACTTATAATCACAAACTGCGTTTAACTCTTCGTTTGAACTCTGCCATATGACAACAGATACGAATATGCGGTAAATCAACAACAACTGTAGAAAAATACAAAATAGCGGAAAATAAGAAAAAAAATGCAGAAATATGCGTAAAATACAAAATGGCGGAAAACCAAAAAAAATTAAGAAATTGTAGAAAAACGAAAATGTGGTAAATCAAAAAAGTGCAGAAATTGCAGAAAAATACAAAAATACGTTAGATAAAAAAAGCGGAAAATAAAAAAAATTCAAAAATATACTAAAAAATAAAAATGGCGGAAAATCAACAGAAAACAGCAGAAATTTAAGAAAAATATGAAAATGCGGAAAATCAACAAAAACTGCAGAAAAAAACAAAATAAGGAACAAATATATGTGATTTATGCGGACGTATTTAATTTATTTGGGGCTGTCACATTTTATCATGGCTTTGACACACAACTCTACATATGATTAAGGTCAAAGACGCGTGCTGAAATGGCGCTTAATGGCAGACATCGTCTGCATATCAGCATACATAGTTTTGCAGTAGTCTGTCGTAGTCATGTGAGTCTCTTTGCCCTCCTTGTCGATGAAATGCATATCGATTTGATTGGACAGCAGTATTAGCTTTCTGGTGTCGTTGAATATAATTCCGATGCTATCGTCACACAGCTGATAGGCAAAGAAGCGTTTACTACAGCCGTCGGTCCACTTCGATATCCAGAGGAATGGCTGGGCACCTGGGTCGGAGATCTCGTCGTCCAAACTGTGTTGCAATAAGGGAGGCTTTCTATCGATGAGATCGGTCAGCTGCCGATGCAGAATTTTGATCACCCTGCGATCTTCCTCGTTGTGGCGACAAATCTGCCCCGAGTTCCCAATGGGAGCATGTAACAATGTCGTCACGAAGGCAGAGTTCAAGTCGGCGGCATCCTTCGACCTGCAGAGTTGCGTCAGCGGCTTGCATTGATTGGGATGCTCGATGGTATCACTGATGTCGATTTGCGGCACCTTCGTTAGGCAAGAGGTGGGCAAGAACGTGGGCACCTCCGACGCCTTGAGGAACTTAAAATTCATCATCTGTCCAATTGTTGGGCGACTCTCCGGGTTCAGTTGCAGCATGGAAATGATCACTTTTTTTTTTTTTTTAATGTAGCAATTTAATTTAATATTGATCAACCTATTGAAAGGTTATAAAATATTGTTTTGGAGATAGTATACATAATAGCAGGAATTTAAATTAAATAACATAAACAAATAATTGGTTTTAGCATATTACAAAATTACGTAACATTAATTTAATATTAGATAAAACACTTGTTGCATATTAAGTTACAATTAACGGCCAGCTGTCCAGAGGTCGCTGGTGTGTAGGCGCTTTAAGCGTCTGCGGGTTGTGTTTGACCCTAGTGAACAGGCCAAAGGGTTGACATGGTTATGCAACCGGTCATTGTAACGGCTTGTATGTCGGTTTATTTGACTTATGACTGTTGGTACACAGAAGTCGTTGTGCAGCGTCATATTGCTCACATAAGGTGGAGCACCAGAGATGTCTCTTAGCACCTTGTTCTGCAAGACTTGGATTTGATTAATCCACGATTTTGCTGCTGTGCCCCAAAATGGAATCCCATATGTCCATGTGGGCACGATGATGCTCCTGTACACCATCAGCTTCTTGCTCAATTTGAGTTTGCTGGATGACTTCAGCAACCAGTTTAGTTTCGCCCTTTTGGATCTACACGCTGCTGCCGTGATCTGTATGTGTTTGCGCCAGGTAAGTTTCCTGTCCAGATACATACCCAGGTAGCGAACATGGTTCTCCTGAGGTATGACCGTGCTGTTGAGTCGGACGGTTGGACAGTTACCACTCCTGAGCGCAAACGTACACTGCTGAGACTTGTTCTCATTGACGCAGATGTTCCACCGATTGGCCCAGGTACTAAGACCATCCAAGAATCTGCGTAACCGCTACTGCTTCAAGCAGTGAGGAGTTAGCAGGAACACAGTGTCATCCGCGTAAGTGGCAAGCAGCGTATTCCCTGCGGAATCAGCACGTCCGCAGGTCAAAGTGTATAGGGCAGGTCCGAGGACACTCGTTCTGGGGGGATGTTACGCTCGCCCCTAACTTCTACCATAAAAGAACGGCCAAGCAGGTAAGACCTGAGCAGTAAATACTGCGCCGATGGTAGTAGGGACTTAAGCTTAAAAAGCAGGCCATCATGGCATACGCGATCAAACGCTTGCTGGATATCCAAGAAGACGTCAAAGCTGTGCAGCTAATTTTCCAAGGCCTCGAAGACATGCTGTACTACTCGATGAACTTGCTCTGGTGTACCATGGTGATGCCTAAAGCCAAACTGATGATCAGGAATGGCACTCTGGAAGCCACTTACTGCCGACAATCTTCCAAGAAATATGTTATCAAATATCTTGGAGAAAGTGGACAGCAAGCTTATCGGTCGATATGACGAGACAAGTCATCGTAATCACAGCACACTTCCACAGAGTGGGGAAGTGGTGGATGCGAACCTAAGAACATCACTCCTTTCTCGGGGAGGGCCTTAGTCAGACGCATCATAGCCAGGGGATTTCGTGGTCTTTAGCCTGCCAATCTGCAAGCGGACCTCACTAGCGGCGATAGGTGTGATCGCTTGTACAGGATCGAGATCTGCATTTAAAAATGCCTCAGTATCCTGTACCTGGCTGGGTGACGCAAGCGCAAATGCGTGAACCGGCCTTGCAGCTCATCCGCAAATGCCGATGCAATCTCTGCATCCGATCGACACCAAGTGTTGTCCTGTCGCATAGTGGGGATCCTCTGTTGTTAGCGGTGTAATTGTTATTGGAATTTGCAATTCTTGCATTGTTAACTTTGTTGTTGCTGCTGCTGCTGCTTGCCGAGCGAGAGCGTAGATTATAGCGGAGTTCGCTGGTTTTCCTGGCAAGAGAAGACGAGCACCAAGAAACTGCATATGCAGTATCAGGCGCGTCGCCGGGAGTGGCGGTATGGGTGGTGTTGCTCATATTGGTGCAAAATTTGCGCGCACCAAGCACACACATTCTAGCAGAGTGGTGGCGGCGCACGCAGAAATCACACTGAGTAAGGGCCTCTTGCAAAAATAGTTTTGCACCAGCAGAACTGCTCGCGACCGTCGATAGTTTCAAATCGCGAGAGAGAGTAAAGCGAAACACTCACACGCTTAAAAAATAAAATAAAATTATTTTTCGCTGCAAAAAGCTTTAGTGTGACTGAAGTTGCATCTAAATCTAATAGTTGTACATTATATTTTCCCATCTTTGAACATTTAGGTATAATGTAGTTATTATATATAGTATAAATGTGATTTTTAAGCAGCGTGTTCCAACATAAGAATGATGTGAAAAATATCCCCAATCTTATGAAGGCTCTCCATAACTCACTATCAAATTCAATTTTATTACCATATTGATTTAAAATTAATATACACTGCTTATCTGATTTTCTAATTTTAAAATGACACTTTATGCTTTCAATCTTGGGATTATCCATTAATGTATCAGGCATCAAGAACTCAAACTGCTCTAGCCTTAACTGGATATATTCCTTAAATGCTAATAATTGAAGCCATTCCTCTTTTCCAAATCCAATGAAATTGCGCTTATGTTGCTGCATCCAAACCATTGGTGTAAATCGTCTCGTTGTTGAAAAGCCACACTTTAATTTTAATTGTAGATTAACAAAATACCCAAATCCAAAAATGATTTCATGATCTTGTATTTTTCTCGAATTTCTAGATTTTCTTAGCTGAAGTGTGTCCATATTGATTGAAAAGTTGACTCAAACTAACTTGAAATTGAATTGTTAGCGCTATTTAAGGTGAAGAGTCTAGATCATGATTCTCAGTACATTATTTACATTAAACACAAAATGATTAAGTTGGACAGAAGCTCGTGTATTCTTCTAGACTTCCAGTATATATTTGGAAATGAGAGACAAATTTTTATAAAAGAATTGGCCTTTATGCAAGCAGGATCAACTATTCTGAATTTTTACCACTTCAAGCCTCCTTATGACATAAAAGAGCTGGATGAAATAACTAGAAAAACCATAAAAATAACTAAACAGTATGTTGATGCATTGGATTGGAGTGAAGGAGACATTTCTTATTTAAGCCTTGGTGATATATTAAGTCCATTAAATAGTTTCGCTACAGTTATAGTGCGAGGTAGAGCTAAGAAAGAGTTTTTAACTAAATATTTAACTACAAGAACAATTGATTTAGAACTAGATCAAAGTTTAAGTCACTTTCAAAACTTTTTTACAAATTGTAGAATACATAGGAAAATATCAAACCATTGTGCTCTAAACAATTTATTTAAACTCTTTCTAATCTTAGAAAGCTCTAATTTTAGAATATATGGAAATTAAATTCTGTTCACACCATTATGTTTATAAATAATAATAAACACATTTAATTATAAATTTGGAGTTTTTCTTTATTTATTTAGTCATTGGATCTACGTCACACTTAGATTTAAGTTTACAATAAAATCTAATACAACTCGAGCGTTTCTTAAGGCACATACACCTTTATTTAGATGGGACCCACAGTCGGAGAAAACATTACATTTCAGCTCATCTAATCGTGGGCATCCATATTCTTCAATGTTCATTACACACGTCCTTAGATATTTTTCAAGAAACTTTTTCTTTATATCTCCCTTCGTTATTACGCTCATATCATTAACAAGCTCACGAAGATAATTTCTAACTTTTAAAAAGCTATCAGATCCATCATTCCAACAGAGATTGTGTTGATTTCTAGTTAACCATATTGCCGTTTTACGGGCCTTCTTAGTTAATCTGAGAAAATCATATGGTGGTTTTGTAAGATAATGAACGTCTTGATAATATCCATTCCTAAAAACTAGTCCAATTTCTTTTAATATAAAATAGTTGTTATTTCCATAAAATCCTTGAATGTCGACAACTACTTGATTCTCCATCAAATTTATTTAAACGATGCGCTGAACTAATCCCGTTAATGGTGAATACTCAACTAACCGATCATGCATAAGTAGACAATATACTTTAGTGTTCCTAACACTGGCACTAGCCAACTCGATAGAAACTCTGATATCAATCGGACCAGTTTTTACAGTCTCATTCTGGTGTGTTAGATCTATAACAACAATTGGTGCTTTTTCTTTGAATTCTTTAGGTGATAACAATGGTTCAGTCTGCTTCATATAGTAACTTGCTTGAAAATTTGCATACATATCATACAAACTTGCAAATCGATCGCGATTGAAATTTATATTCATATCATCATAGGGATACGTCTCAGAGTTCAAGTACACTTTCAAGTTTCGCAATTGATTTTGAATCAATTTATTATCTAGTACAAAGGCTATTATAGCAAAACGAGGCCGTTCTCTATTGGCTGCAAGCTTGACATTCCATACGTGATGAGTACCCTCTGCTAGTGTTGGATTGAGATAACAATCCCAACTGCGGAATGCTAGTGGTAGTGATCCTCCATTTTTTGTTATGTTTAACATTAGTAATTTCTTTTCATCACGCGAGAGTTTCGCTTCAGACACTTCACGCACCAGCTAGGTAAATTAGTGGCTCGCCTGCCCGACAGCGACACCGTACGGCACTCTGGTTATTCACCAGGAGACGCTCGTACCCGCTCCGTCTAACCACAGGTTTCGCACACTTGTTTTTACCTAGGCACGGATTTGCCTGTCGCTACGCTCAAGCGTGGCAAGGATTACACTTCTCACCCGATTTCAGGACTCCAATGTCCTGTGTCCTTCGGCGTGTTGATGATCCTGGCGCGGTGCTGATCCTTCGACGCGGTGCTTATGTGTCGTCCTATTCGACACACGTTGTCCTCCGTTGCACTTGTCGATTTCACACTTCTGTGTCCGTTTGAGCAGAGTTTCTGCTTATTTTCACTTTTAGTTTTTGACTGAGCGTTGAGTCTCACTTTTAATTTTACTGACTGACCTCTAGTTTCGGCAGCGTGACTTTTAGTTCTTGACTGAGTTTTGATTTTCGACTGACTTTTGATTTTCGACTGCGTTTTGATTTTCGACTGAGTTCTTGATTTTCGACTGAGACCTCTCGTTGTGTGCTGCGACGCCCTTTTTATAGGCCTGCGTCGCAGCCTTTTGTCGCGACTGTACCAAAGATCACGTGATCGCCTCGGTGGCGTGATCTTTGGTAATTTTCCACTACCTTTTCGCTGGCGCCAGCCCATGTCTGCCGTTAGTGCGAGTATGGATGGCGATATTGCACCCGCCAAACTCCTCACACTATAACGGCACATGTCCTAACGGACATGTGTGTCAGACACGCTTGTATGGCTGACAACCTGCGCACGAAAGAGAGAGGGCGAAAGAGAGCGAATTCGCCGCAACTGCAATCAGTGTTGGATTTCGATCTGATGTGCAGTTACTGTGAGGGGCGCATATAGCATAAATGTATATTTACATGCATTTAATTGCCAATGCTATATGGCTCCTCACACCACATTTTTCGAATTATTGGCATGTTGGTTTCGTGTACCATGGATCCAAACATATCAAAAAATGGTGTCCATTCTAATATATCCCCATTAAATTTGGGGATGGTTATGCGAGGCAAGTTTAAGACATTTTTGCACTGCTTATTGTTTCGTGAAGCTAGTGCCCTTTGTACTTCTTCTTCTGCTTGTAGATACTCTTTTGTATTATATCCATTTTCTTCTGGGTTTTCAACTTCTTCATACAGCCGAAAATGGACCTCTTGAATCTGTGCCCATAGATTCCTTATGAGCTCTAATGCTGCGTGCTCTTGGGTACTTTGGTGCAATGTGCCCTTTGTCGGCGGCACAACGCAATCACCTTGGTTTCTAAGGTTGATTGCTGACGCTGTCTATCGCCAATCTCAATCTTCTTGCTTGTGGATTGTTTTGTGGTTTCAGCGTCGTTTTTGATTACTTCTAAGAACTTCTGAACTGTTGTTCTTAAGTCCTCATAGTAGGTGAAGTATTCATGATTTTTCGGTAGCTGGCCAGATTTTCTTATGACATCGTCATTTTCTTGGACAGCATTCCATTTCTTGTTGAGAGAATCTGCTTTAATTTTGTGATATCTCCTCTCTGATCGTGATTTTCTTGTAGTACTTGGTGATTTTAATCTCACTGGAACTACATGGACGCCTTGTCCTGACTCAAGTGCTTTGCCAACCACGACTCGGAGTGAGTTTTTGGAGGGCTTATTTGGGATATCACTGTGTCAAATCAATGCTATCCCGAATTCGTTAAATAAGATGCTTGATCTGATTTTTGTCACGGATCCCTCCTTCTTTTCTGTCTCCCGTTCTGAACCCATATCCTATCCTGAAGATTCCTATCACCCAACGTTGGAGGTGTTGTTTGATTTGCCTACTACGGCACCGAGTCAGGATAACAAACTTTCAGGGCGCGTTCGTCAATTTCGGAAAACCGACTTTGTCAAGTTAACGCGTCTCTTATCGCAGACTGACTGGTCCCGTCTTTATAATTGTGATGACATGGATGTTGCAATCGGGGTCTTTTATAATACGTTGGATGGCTTGTTTGACTTGTGTGTTCCTGTTCGTGAGCCATGTAGGTCTACCAAACCTTTGTGGTTTACGCGGTAGTTGATCAGGTTCAAGAATATAAAGTCTAGAATGTATAAGAAATTCAGGGAAACTGGCTCTTCCTTGGATTACTCTCGTTACTTGATTGCACGATCCAATTTCTTGGCTATTAATAACAAATGTTATAAGGATTACCTAAGAAGCTGTAGTTTACAGTTTCAGCGGGATCCTAGACGTTTTTATGATTTTGTTAATGCTAAGCGAGGCTCAACAATACTTCCTGCTACCGTATTTTTTGAAAACAAGACTGCAGACTCAGATCTGGCCATTGCCGATTTATTTGCCGAATTTTTTCAAACTACTTATAGTTCCCACAATCATCAGTTGGTGCTGCCATATCCTTACCCGGTTAGTGGCTCTGATTGCATTTTTGGTCCCTTGATAACGGAGAGCTCATTACTTAATGAACTAAATTTCATTAAGCCGTTATTTTTACCGGGACCTGATGGTGTACCTGGCTGTGTGCTTAGATATTGTGCTGATGGTCTTTTGAAGCCTTTGCTTAAACTCTTTGAACTATCTGTGGAGTTGTGCTCTTTTCCAGATATTTGGAAAGAATCATTTATTATTCCTCTCCTTAAAAAAGGAAACAAATCAAATGTTAAAAATTATAGAGGTATATCTAAATTGTCCGCTGTTCCAAAGATTTTTGAGAAATTGGTAACCTCTCAACTACAACATCTTTGCAGATCCTTAATTTCGCCCTGCCAGCACGGGTTTATGAAATACAGATCTACCACCACTAACCTTTTAGAATTCACTTCTTTTGTTATTAAGGGATTTCAAATAAAATGCAAACGGAGGTCATTTACACGGACTTTAGTAAGGCATTTGATTCTGCTTCGGCCCCCACTCGGGTCAAACGGGGCTCAACTACTTAACGCGTAGGACACAGAAAGTTTACTTTAGAGGTTCTGTCTCAAAGTCTGTTCGGGTTATTTCGGGAGTACCGCAAGGAAGTCACCTTGGCCCTTTGCTATTCACTTTATTTATAAATGATCTTCCGTCCGTTATAAGTCATTCTCGGGTACTAATGTACGCCGATGATGTAAAATTGTGTCTGTCGTCTGACTCGGCTCTCAGGCTGATTTATATAGTTTTGAAGCCTGGTGTCGTATGAATTTATTAAATCTTAATTGTGAAAAGTGCAAATTTATGTCTTTCTATGGGCGATTGCCCTATTTAAATACATACTTTCTTCATGGCAAGCCACTTGAACGCATTGAATGTGTCGATGATTTGGGAATACTTTTAGATCCCAAGCTTAAGTTCGACAAGCACAGTTCTTCCTCTATTAATCGAGCCTTTGGAGTCCTGGGTTTCATTAAGCGCTGGTCAAAAGAATTTGACGATCCCTACATTACTAAAACACTTTATATTTCACTTGTGCGTCCTATTCTGGAATATGGATCTTGTATTTGGTCACCCAATTACAAGGTTCATCAGGATAGAATAGAATCCGTACAAAAACAAGTTCCTATTATTTGCCCTTAGGGGTCTTAATTGGAATACTAATATTACCTTACCTTCTTACCATAGTAGACTTTTATTAATAAATCTTCCTTCTCTTTCTGATCGTAGAACAATGCTTGGTGTTATTTTTTACACAAGCTCATAAACGGTGAAATTGATTCTTCGGAGTTAATCAGCCAACTTAATTTTACAGATCCGATAAGAAATACAAGGAATTTTCTGCCTCTTTCTCTTCAAAACTTTGTAACCGCGCGCTTATGCGGCGCACCCCTCGGTCGGTTGGGTGGGAGGTGGGTTGCAGTTTTGCTTGGGTCCGTGCGTTAACAAGCCCATGCTTGGTATCGTTTGGGCCACTTGAATGTGCTGCTCGTTAGTACTTCAACGTCCAAATTATAGCCATACTATTTTTATTTTGATTAGAGTGTATTGTTTACATCGGAAACAATCTGAAAAACCGTGTTAAGCCATGTTAAAAAAATTGAAAATTAATAGTTACAAATGGATGAACATAATTGCATGGAATTATGCAGAAGATGCCTAGAATGATTATTAACACAATAGTTTATAACCTTACACTTGCACTTCAACAACGACACAGCACCATGAAAGAAATTAAAATAAAATCACGTCACCAAATGTTTTGAGGACGGCACTTTTTTGTGCCCACCTATGATCGAACTGGGGTTCAGAGAGTTGAGAATTATTTTAATGAATGTAAAATCACGATAGTTTTACATTTCTTTCTCTCATGTGTTTTTATTATTTTAGTTATTTTAAGCTTAGCGTATGCGTTTGTATTTTATGTTATAAACTTTATTTATTAGCTTATCTTTTACGATTGATGCGTGCTATGCCAATGCATAACCGTGACCGACACGTGTTAAATCGAGAGTGAGAGTTAGATAAACTTGCATGTGCAAGGCAACGACAAAAATCAGGGATGCGCAAGCAAATGACTTTACAAACTACGTTATGGTCTTTATTCAATGTTGCGCCCAATCACTTGTTGGCTGCTGCTGCCTCCGACAAAATCCATGATTTCTAAACCTATTCTAGTCACCTCTGGTGTACTCCACGGTAGTCACCATGGTCCAGTGCTTTTTAACATATTTATTAATGACCTTCCTTCTGTAGTATTGCATTCTAAGACACAAATGTATGGTGATACGTCAAGTTGTGCCTGGCGTATAAAGATATGACCTCTCATTGCTTATTGCAGGCGGACTTATTTTTCTTTTGTCGTGGTGTAAAATGAATCTGCTCAACTGGAACTGCTCTAAGTGTAAGGTCATGTCATTTTATCGTATCACTCCCCAAGTTGTTAGTTACACCTCGATGGAGTGCCACTTGATAGACTGAATGAAGTAAATGATTTAGGTTTACTTGATCACAGGTTAAAATTCGATAACCATATGAAATTCACTGTCAACAAAGCTTTTCAAGTTCTTCGTTTTATAAAGCGTTGGTCTAACGAATTTGATGACCCTCATAACGACCAAGATACTTTTCACTTCCCTTGTACGTCCAATTCTGGAATTTGTGTGGGTATATGAGGTGTGTGTGTATGCTTGCTACTTCCGTTTAAGAGCTTATCAGTTGCTTCAACGTGCAACGTGCAACGTGCCACCTCTAACGGTGGCAAAGTCTACGACTTTTGTTAGGACTTACAGCGCCCGCTTCGTGTAGATGCATGCACATAGAGTGTTAGGGCCGTTTTCCAACGTGTGGTTGCATTGCGATAAAATTGCTGTATGGCAACTTCAACAAGTGAAGAGCTTCACGTGGAATTTCTGTTGACAAACTGAAAAACAATTATGATTGATTGTTCCACACTGGCAAGAGATTGCCAGCACGGAAACTGTCTCGAAGCGGACCCCGGAAAACTTCTCAATACTTGTTGCAAGATCGAAAACTGAGAATTGTTTAATATATATTTTTTTTATTATTCAGGTGTATAATTGTGAGTCTAATTTTATTTCTAAAGTTTTAGTGCCTTGCTTGGTCCTGAGAGGCCTTTTCCAAGCTCCTCCGGACAATTTTGAAAATTTCTTTCAATTTATTTTCGTTGCCGGCCGGCGTTTGGGCTACTTGGTCAAACAACGTCATTGGCAGCGTCGGCTCCAGACCTTGTGTGATGCAGGCCGCGCTGTACCCTGTAGTGCTTGAGACGCTGGTGTTGACTGTCAGTGTCAGCTCGTATAGTGCACCATCCCAACGTTTTTAGTTGTAAATTGGCGAACATCATTTTAACAGTGCGTTTTGAAAAGTGTGTGGGGTTATCTTGTGGCGTGCAGAGCGCAGTAAATTGGTGTTTAACTCCCATATCTTTTAATTTCCCATTTTAATCTCAATTTTTTAAACGCCCTACTTGGTAAATTGTGTTCCGTTATCGATTATCAATCCGAATAGCGCCAAAATCCACTCCCTGAATGCTTTTTGCATTGCTGCCGTATCGCTTGAAAGTGGTACCATTTCCTCCTATTCGAGAAGCGGTTTATGAAGATCAACAACTCGTGATTCCGTGGGTGGATCTCGGTAATGCTCAAACGAAGTCGCACATTCCGTGCTCCATGGCTCTTCAGGTATTTGAGTAAGCATTTGTCCTGCCGCGTCCATTTGACTTGGCTTATATTGCTGACATACTTCGCATTGTTGGACATATCATTTCGGGTCCAGTGCCGAATGGAGTCCGAATGGCATTACTTTCCATTGAAACAGTCCTTTCCCTGGGACCGTGAATGCCGTCTTCGCCTCGACTCTTCTTCTCCATCGGGATCTGGCAGTAGTCGTCTTTGAGGTCCAAACTCGTGATGAATCGAGCCTCTCTAAGCTGGTTCAGGATATGATGGACTCTTGGCTGAGGATATGCATCCTTTATGGATTTGCTCCATGCATCCTTTGGCCAGCAGAGCAACCACTTATTTGTTGATCTCGGCCTGCATCTTGGGATTTTCTGTTTTATTGGCCGATCGTCACTCATGATAATGCGATGCTCGGTTATCGGCGATGTTCCCTTTATGACCTCAAATGCCGCCACACGGACAGTCTCTCCTCCTGATGCTCCCGTATTTCGTTCCCAGGTATTCTTATCAACAAGCCGCGCACTCCAAAACCGTTCCCATGCCAGACAGAAAATCCCATCCGAGAACTAAGTCATCAATGACTGCTGGGAGTATCAGTAGAGCAATATCCATGTTACTCCGTCCGAGTCTGATATTCACCTCAACTTGTTCTCGGACAACACTGTTTCGACATCTGCCATGCGGACTCGCCGTTCGGTTGCGCATCGTCGGCGTACGTCTTGGGGCTCCTCTTGTTCGGCTCCCTCTCGTCCCTCGTTGGCGGACGCCGATGTCCTTTTCCCAACATACTGAAGTACGAACTCCAATTCGTCCACACATCCAACAATAATCCAGCATAGGATTCGTACACTCTCTCTCACAGCTTCCATCCTGGCCGCAAAATTTGCAGGCCATCGCTGGGTTGTTTATATGTGTTTGTCAATTGTCGCATCTCGTCCTCGGGGCTGGTGTGGGTCTCGTGCCGGATCCGGTTCTCTCGTGGTACACTTTGCTTTGTGTCTGTCGCGTAAGCCGTGGCCTGTTTTGAGTTGGCGCGGGCTCTATAGTTCTGTAGCGTCGCATGGTTCCATGTGTCGTCGCGGTGGCTCTATGCGTCTCTGTTGAGGCTCTACTTGCCTTTGCTGTGAAGTGTTGTAACTCGGGTGCTCCACGCGTCTCTGTTGAGGCTCTATATGCGTTCGCTGTGGAGTGTTGTAACTCGGCTGCTCCATGCGGCTCTGCTGTCTCAACTTCTCCATGTCGACCTCGAATTCCTCAAACGCGGCTGCCAAATGCATCAATTCTGCCAAGCTGTTGATTTGACCTGGCCTGGTTTACGCTCGTAGGTCTGGAAGGCTGTTGTTGAAGATTTTGTGCATTTGATTGGCCGCCGAATAGTGCAGTGGCCGCATTAGCGTCTGCATCTCCACCATATACACCTTAAATGGCTCGTTTATACCCTGACGTCTTCGGGTAACTTCGTCCTTTAAGTTTTCAAAATAATCTCTTGGCAAGAAGTACTCTTGAAAACTCTGGACGAATGTTACCCATATCGTTCAGTGCTGGTTATTGGCAACTTACCATTTCAGAGTCATTCACTGAAGTAGTTCAGGCCTGGCCCTGGGAACCAGATTTAAGTTGAGGCCATACGTATCGGCTGACCACTCGACTTGTACCAAGAATTCAAACGGCTTAGTGGTGCCGTCGAAGCGAAAATCGATTCTCGGATTTGTTTCGCTACCCTCTGGTATTCTTGGGACATAGTCGTCGCCGTGTGGTCGCTTATGGATGGTCTCCTTGATGGCTGTGGTATGGATCACATAAGCGTACTGTGTGGCTTGCGAATCCGCGCGCGCTGCTGCGCTAGTTTCTGGTATGCTCAAATGGGCGAAATCAAAGTTCGTCGTATCTCTTGCATCCGCAACTTTTTTAGCCGCCAATTCCACAATCCGCGTTCTGTATGGTAGTCTGGATTCGTGAGTATACACCAACTTTCAAATTGTCGACGCATCATATTCAGTGTGCCACTCAGCTCCACTTATAATTCTATCTCAACACTTCCTCCTTTTGAGGTTGTATATCCACGCACAGACCATTACCGCAACCACCAAAGTTGGGCGCCATTTGTAACGAACCGTTTGTTTATGCCAGACTAAAACTCAGCCGATCGGTGTGTTCGTGCAACAAATTTATATTTGATTGCGATGCGACAATTAATAACGTTACTTTCATACATATTAAACAATGGATTTATTTGGTTTCACTATTTAGTTATACAATTGCACTTATTGTGTGCACACTTGGAGGTAAACCGCGGTCCAATGAAGCCCTTGGTCAGCTTTGAAGAGTGCTCCCGTTCGCGAGAGTTTGTTCCAGGCACTCGGCGCACCAGCTAGGTAAGTTTCGCTGACTTTCGTACGGCACTCCGGTTATTCACCAGGATTCGCTCGTACACGCGCTGTCTCAGCACAGGTTTAGTCTCACTTGTTTTCGCCTAGTTTGCACGGATTCTGTCGCTATTACTACAACTCAAGGATATGCACCTCTCACCCGATTTCAGGACCCCAATGTCCTGCGTGGCGTTGAGTCCTTCGATGCTCCTTGTGCTTGTGTATCGTCCTGCTTGATACACACACTCGCACTTATATTGTTCACTGTCTTGCGTTTTCTACTTCTGATTTGGGTGTTGATTTTCTGCTTGCGTTTTGGCTGAGTTTCCACTTCCAGTTTTTGTTCTTCACTGACTTCCGTGTCTCGTTTTTCACTGCTGACTAACTTTATAGGCATGTGTCGCAGCCTTTTGTCGCGACTGTACCAAAGATCACGTGATCGCCTTGGTGGCGTGATCTTTGGTAATTTTCCACTACCTTTTCGCTGGCGCCAGCCCATGTCTGCCGTTAGTGCGAGTATGGATGGCGATATTGTACTCGCCAAACTCCTCACACTATAACGGCACATGTCCTGATGGACATGTGTGTCAGACACGCTCATATGGCTGACAACCTGCGCACGAAAGAGAGAGGGCGAAAGAGAGCGAATTCGCCGCAACTGCACTCAGGGTCGGATTTCGGCCTGATATGCAGTTACTGTGAGGGGCGCATATAGCATAAATGTATATTTACATACATTTAATTGCCAACGCTATATGGCTCCTCACACTCCCCCTTTCTTCGGTAGTGGAAGACTTCCACTTTCCAGCCGCGACTGTTCTGCTGGATACCGCCATCCCCGTTGTGCCCTTCCTCGTCGATTTGAGTCGTCGTAGGGCGCGTAGGGACCGTCTCCATCGTCGTTCGTCGCTATTCCCGCGTCGCCTCCCTCGTCGTCCACTTCAGTTCCCGCGTCGTCTGCGTCGATTGAGTCCGCACACGGTCGCGGCCCCGCGAATCGTGCGGCGGACTCGTCCAGCTCGGGGTCGACGGCAGCTCGGGGAAATGTTCCCGGATCCCCTCTGGGTTGATCCCCTCGAGGTCGCTCGGGTAGCGGCTTCGTAGCGGCTTAGCCACCGCGATCGGAGGTTTTGGGGGCTCCAGTGCCTCTATGTCGCCCTCGACGTCCATTTCCTTGTCCTGTGGACCTGGTGTCGGCAATCGTATTGGCACGCGGACTACACGCACCAACCGTCTCACGCGCATTACGCGCACTACGCGAACCACGCGGCCGCGTGGTCGCAGTGATCGCCGTCCAGTAGCCATACGCATGGTCGAGGATTTGGGCGCGACTGGCAGTGACCACTGGAGGCCGCTTGGCCGCCGTGAGGTGTTGGATTTTGTGCGTCCATTCTGGTCAACTTCGATTGCCGACTGTGAAGTTGTGCCTAACTGCGGCGCATTATATACCCTTTGTGTGGGTGTGTGCGCTCGCGTCCCTTATCTCTTGGGTTGGCGTTCTATTGGCCGATGCACGTCTCGACACTAGTGTGCGTGACTAACCAACGGTATCCTGTGCAGTTGTTGCTGGATTTTCTCTGTGCACGCCTCTACACTAGTGTCAAAATGCTGTTGGCGGTCGTTGCGTTTGCGCTCTTCATAGTGCAAGCATTGTTGTTGCATATTTCCGCCAAAGCGGTGAGCGAAACGTTTTCGGCGGTCGCTGTGTTTGCGCTCTTCATAGTGCAAGCATTGTTGTTGCCTATTTCCGCCAAAGCGGCGAGCGAAACGTTTTCGGCGTGTGCTGCGCTTGCTCTCTCAATATTGCGAGCAAAACGTTTTCGGCGGTCGTTGCACTTTTGTTCCCTTCTTAGTGCAAGCGTTTTTGTTGTCGCTTTTTGTAAAAGCGGCGAGCTAACTGTCTTGAGCAGCTGCTGCGCTTACGCTCTTGATAGTGCGAGCAAAACGTTTTTGTTTGTCGGTTCCTGTAACCGCGGCGAGCTAGCTGTTTTCTTGTCAGCGGTAAGCATAACGCTTTCGGCGGTCACTGCCCTTGATTCCCTTAGTGAACTCTGGAGTAGGTCATGGCCATCCTCTCTCTCAGTTGTTGTTCACTTTTACCGCAATCGGCGTGTGCTCTCTGCACATTCGCTGCGTTCAGGGCTTTTGACGATTTAATATTTAGGTATTTTTTTGTTATTCTTATTATTGCATGGTGCATGGTTTTTTTTTTGTTTTAGTTGTGTATATATATATATAATTATATATATATTTATTTATTGTTATGTTTTAGGTGTATAAGTGTGAGTCCAATTTTAATTTTTGGAGACACTCTTATCTTCCCCCTTTTTAATTTTGGAGATATGGGAACTTGCCCGTCGCCTTGCTGTGTGGCTTCAAGTCGCTTACGTGTGCCGTCCGTATTCGCTTGTCCGCCGAGCTCCTCAGCTTGCAGATCACCGGTGACGTGAAATCTATGATTTGGTACGGGCCGCCGTATCTCGGTGCAAGCTTGGCTGCGAATCCCTCCGCCGCATTCGATAGATGGTGTAATTTCACCCACACTCTATCTCCGATTTTGGGGCTCCATTGCCTGCGACGAAGGTTGTAGTGCCTTGCCTGATCTTGAGAGGCTTTTTCTAAGCTTCGCCGAACAATTTCGAAAATGTCTTTTAGTTTATTTTCATTTTCGTTCGGCGTTTGGCTTACTTGACCCGTACCGATTGCCACTTCATCAAACAAAGTTTTCGGCAGCCTCGGCTCCCGGCCCTGTGTGATGAAGGCCGCGCTGTATCCTGTCGTGCTTGAGACGCTCGTGTTGACTGCCAGTGTCAGCTCCGGTAGCGCCTCATCCCAGCGTCGTTGGTTGTTCTTCGCGAACTGGGCGATCATTGTTTTCACCGTCCGGTTAGCTCGCTCCGTTGGATTCTCCTGTGGCGTGTACGGCGCAGTGAACTGATGTTTAACTCCCATCTCCTCGAGGAAATTTTTAAACGCCCTACTGGTAAACTGTGTGCCGTTGCCCGTTATTAACACCTTTGGCACTCCGAACCGTGCCAGAATCCTCTCCCTGGAAGGCCTTTTGCAGCGATGCCGTTGTAGCGCTTCTAAGTGGCACCATCTCGGTCCACTTCGAGAAGCGGTCTACGAATACCAACAGCATCGTGTTCCCATGGGTGGACCTCGGTAATGGTCCCACGAAGTCCGCACATACCGTGCTCCACGGCTCTTCGAGGTATCTGGGTTAACATGTGGCCTGCCGCGACCAATTGTCTTGGCTTATATTGTTGGCATATTTCACATTGTGAGCGAGGCTCATCTCGAGCTGGCCAAGTGCGCGTGCGAGTCGGCATGCTTCCTGTTCCGGTGTCCTACGGCGGCGGTGTGGTTCTCGCAGCCCTCGACGCTGTGCCGGTGGCCACAGCTCAGCTGGTGACATCCTGTCCAGCGAGAGGATGTGCCTGAAAGTTTCCGGACCTCTATAACTGGAAATTTCTGAGTTCTTGTCTAGTGACTGAATCTTTGACCAGGGCAGTCATTGCGGTCCACGCATTCCACCGGAATCTGGGAATATATCCATCTGATCGCGGGTGTCCTGACGGCACTCGCCGAATCAATACGTCAAGTCAAAATAAGCATGGTGTGCATCCCAGTGTCCTGGCCGCAAAATCTGCAGGCCATTGCTGGATTGTGTATATGAGTTTCTACGTTTTCCCGCCTCGTCCTCGGGGCTGGCCTGGGTCTCGTCCTCGGGGCTGGTCTCGGTCTCGAGTCTGGTTGTGTTTCTCCACTATCCGCCATTGCCATGAATCGTTGCCGGTTTTGTCGTGTTGCTGGTTCCGTCTGGTGGTAGTGATGCATCTGCGGTGGCTCCATACAGTCTCTGTTGCGGCTCTGCTTGCCTCCTCTGTGGAGTGTTATACCGGCGGCCCATGCGGCTCTGTTGCGGCTCCATGTCGCTGTGGAGGGTCGTATCTCGGCTGCTCCATGCGGTTCTGCTGCGGGGAGTCGTATCTCGCCTGCTCCATGCGGCTCTGCTGCCTCAGCCTTTCTCTGTCTGCTTCGAGCTCTTCAAACGCAGCTGCCAAATGCAACAATTTCCCCAGAGTTTGGAATTGACCTGGCCTGGCATACGCTCGCAGGTCTGGAAGGCTGTTGGAGTATATTTTGTGGAGCTGCTTTTCCGCCGAGTACTGCAGTGGTCGCATTAACGTCTGCATTTCCACCATGTAGTGCTTGAATGGCTCGGTCATCGCCTGGCGTCTGCGGGTGACTTCGTCTCTTAAGTTTTCAAAGTAATCCCTTGGCAGGAAATACTCTTGAAAACTTTGGACGAAACTTACCATGTCGTCCAGTGTTCATTGTTCGCAACGTACCACTTCAGGGCCATTCCCTGTAGCAGTTCCGGCATGGCCCTGGGAACCAGATTTAAGTTGAGGCCATAGGTATCGGCTGACCACTCAACTTGTTCCAGGAATTCTAACGGCTTCGTTGAGCCGTCGAAGCGAAAGTTCCACTCCCGGACTTGCTTCGCTACCCGCTGGTATTCCTGGGACATAGTCGTCGCCGTGTGGTCACCTATGGACACTCTTCTTGATGGTGGTGGTGGCGTTGCCCAAAGTGTGCGGCTGGATTCTAGCGCGCGCGCTGCTGCGCTAGTTGCTGGGACGCTTAGCTGTGTGAAGTCGAATGTCGTCGTATCTTTCACATCTGCGACTTTGCCTATCTCTTTGGCCGGTGATGTTCTGCCATGGATGGCTGCCAAATCCGCAATCCGCGTGCTATAGGGGAGTCTGGCTTGGTGAGTGTCCACCCACTCTCCAAATTGCCGACGCATGGCGTCCAGATTCCCACTCAGTTCCACCTCGAATTCCGCTCCGTATTTTATCACTTCCTCTTTCTTGAGGTTATAAACCCACGCGCGCACCATTTTATGTCAATATATATATACTGTGTTTATCAATTTCGCAACCACCAAAGTTGGTCGCCAGTTGTAACGGACCGTTTTGCTCTGCCGGGCTAAACTCAGTCGAGCTGTGGGTCCGTGCAACAAATTTATTATTTGGTTGCGTTTGCGACAATTGATAACACGTATTTTTATATTATATTGCACAATGGTTTCTTTATTGTAATTCTTCGCTTGTACAGATGTATGTGTGTACCGCGGGGTGACGACGGTCCACTGAAGCCCTTGTTCAGCTTTGAAGCGTGCACCTGTTCGCGAGAGTTTTGCTCCAGACGCCTCGCGCACAGCTAGGGATATTAGTGGTTCTGCCTGCCCGACAGCGACACTGTACGGCACTCTGGTTATTCACCAGGATTCGCTCGTACACGCGCTGTCTAATCACAGGTTTTCACGCACTTATTCTCACCTAGGCACGGATTTGCCTGTCGCTACGCTCAAGCGTGGCAAGGATTACACTTCTCACCCGATTTCAGGACTCCAATGTCCTGTGTGTCCTTCGGCGTGGTGGTGTTCCTTGGCGCGGTGCTGATCCTTCGACGCGGTGCTTCTGTGTCGTCCTGTTTGATTTTGCCCTTCTGTGTATGGTTGGGCAGAGTTTCTGCTTATTTTCACTTTAATTCTGACGGACTTCTGATTCTTGATTTATTCACTTTTAGTTTTTGACTGAGAGTTGAGTCTCACTTTTAATTTTACTGACTGACCCTGTTGAGTGCTGCGACGCCCTTTTTATAGGCCTGCGTCGCAGCCTTTTGTCGCGACTGTACCAAAGATCACGTGATCGCCTTGGTGGCGTGATCTTTGGTAATTTTCCACTACCTTTTCGCTGGCGCCAGCCCATGTCTGCCGTTAGTGTGAGTATGGATGGCGATATTGCACTCGCCAAACTCCTCACACTATAACGGCACATGTCCTAACGGACATGTGTGTCAGACACGCTTATATGGCTGACAACCTGCGCATGAAAGAGAGAGGGCAGCGATTTCGGCCTGATATGCAGTTACTGTGAGGGGCGCATATAGCATAAATGTATATTTACATACATTTAATTGCCAACGCTATATGGCTCCTCACACTACCCCATCCTATCCCCACTCCAGCCGGACTAAGGTGTCAATCGGACCGTGCCGAGAGTCAACTTGGCAGGATCTCCCTGCAATCGAAGTCGCAAGACGAAAGAAGGGTGCCCATTGCACAGCACGGGCACAATCAGCAGGCACCAGTCTTGTGAGGAGCCATATAGCCGTGGCAAATAAATGTATATAGAATATACATTTATGCTATATGCGCCCCTCACAGTAACTGCATATCAGACCGAAATCCGACCCTGATTACAGTTGCGGCGGATTCGCTCTTTTTCGCCCTGTCTCTTTCAACTGCAGGTGGTCAGCAATGTGAGCGTGTCTGTCGCACGCGTCATACAGGACAAGCGCCGTTATAGTTTACAATTTAAGACTTTGTTATAGTCTTCACAAAATCCAAGCAGGGTTTTAAGAGGAATAGAGAAATTAAAAAAACCATGTTTTGCCAGTTGTTTTTCGTTTCCATTAAACCAACCAGAATTCTCAAGCATGCGACTTTTAGGCTTATTCAAGGAAATATATTTTTTAATGTGGTTGACGTGCCAACAAACCTTGTTCGATCAATTTCAATTCCATTCAAATCATATCGAACCTCATCAAAAAGATAGCTCACACAATTGTTATTTAATTTACCACCTCCAGTAGGCGTGTTGTTATCTAAAGAAATCGAGCCTTCAATATTAATAAAATTCTCGCTTGGTAGTATATAACTTAAGAATATTTCTACCTAATCAGCCAAATACCCTAACGGACTGCAAATGGCGCGTCAGATTCCAAATAACCTAACGGATTGCAAATGCCGCGACACAACTAAAGAATATTTCTGCTTAGGCGCCAGAATGCCCAAACGGACTGGAAATTGCGAATGACATAATGGGTTGCAAATGCCGCGTCAACATATTATAACAGCGACAATAGCTTCAGCGACACAATTTACTTCCTAGGCGCCAGAATGCCCTAACGGACTGCAAGTACCCTGTCGGATCACAACTGACCTAATGGATTGCAGATGCCGCGTCGGCATATTATAACGGAGCCTTACAGCGACAGCAGCTACAGCGACACAACTACAAACGCCAAGACACCAGCAGAGCGCAGCAAACCGATGTTACATTTTTAATAAAGAATATTGAATAATTCAGTCCTAATAAAGCACTCAAACGAAACAGTTCTGTGTTTTTTTCCAAAAACTCTAAAGGAACAGTTTAATTTATATAAGTCCTGATTTTGGATTGTGATTCTAACTTCATCATTACTCATAGATGATTGGAGATAGGGAGAGTAGCCATTATATTATTTTTTATTACTCTCATCCAAATTAGTCATTGTTCTCTCTTTTTTAGGCCCAATGACTTTAAAAACAATTTTTTCTCTGTTGAGAGTGTTGTCCTTAACCTTTCTTCTGCAGTATAACTCAAAGTTTTTGATGATGGAGGATAACATACATATTTATTGTAAATAATAATTTTTGATGTCTTAAATGTAAGCGAAGTGTAACACTTTCATTACGTAAATTAACTAAATGTCCGTCCAGATCAACAATCCGTATTATTAATGAGCGTATCTCTCTCGTGTTCACTGAGAAATAAACAATATTGTGATTCTCACTCATTTTATAGCCTGGAGGGGCATTTAAAGCAAACTCATGCAATACATGGCTTGAATCTGTATTAACATACGATCCGCTTACCATATTACATTCTATCCGAATTGTATTTACATTTAAAATATCCACAGGCTGGTCTGAGATGTGTATAGAATTCGGGTTTAATATCTTTTTATTAAACCCAAATAATTAACCAATTGTATTCCGTTTATTAAAATATATAGCTTCTTCCTTAGTTGAAATTATTACTTGAAGCGTATTGTTGTTACTTTCGATAATAGTGTGTTCTAATTTATCTGATTCTTTTTCCTCCATTTTCTCAATATATTTAATATTATAATAATATTGCTAGTGATATTAGCTCATATGATCCAACAGGTATCTCAAAAACATGTTCTCCAATATGAAATAAATTATTATCATGATTAACATTTGGAATTGAGTTATACATGAGGAATCAATCAACTCATAATTTCCCTGCAATTCAATGGGTGGATAATAGTTTACCATTAAAATTGAGATGCTGCCCGCCAAAGTAAGAGTTGTTGTCATTTCGATCGATTATTGTCAAGTGAAATAATAATTACATTTTCTCATAATATATCTCAAATGCTAACAAAATCAGTAGATGATCATCTATACTTATTAGTACGACACCATAATTTTCCTTCCAACAAAATATACAAATGTTCTTAAATTCATCAAATTTTCATACACATGTTTCATATTTAGTTTATCTTGTTTGACGTTTGGCACAAATAAAATACATCAATCTTATTATATCGTCAAATACAAAGGTATGCACGAAAATTATTTTGTTTGATAATTCCTCCAGTTATTAGTGTTCCTAAAGTTGGTGGCTTCTTGCCACACTATTATAACAGCACTCGGAGCATTAGGCGGACTTGCCTCTGGTGGTGCATCTATTGCGGAAAGAATTAGAAGAATCATTAAAAAAACTTTTAAATGAGCTACCTAACAAACCGCTGTCGAACGTTATGAATTTTGCCCACCAACATATCCCCTTTTTCAGGTGTTTTTATTAGAGACTCATTACCAAAATGTGGTATTGTTAACATAGATCTTTCAACTGGAGCTAGAACACATTGGGTAGCTTAGTACAAAGCAGCTAAGCAAATCAGATATTTTGATAGTTATGGAAATTTACCACCACCTCTAGAGCTTATTAGATATTTAGGAGGTTCTCTTAACAGCGGACATTTAGGTTTAAGATTTTTATTAATGCAACACAAAAATTAACTTGTTTTTATGTTTTAAAATAAATAAAAATAAAAAAATAAATAAAAAAAAACAGATAATATTTAATTTTAGTATATAACAGCTACATATGTACGATCCAATTTCTTGGCTATAAATAACAAATGTTATAAGGATTACCTAAGAAGCTGTAGTTTACAATTTCAGCGGGATCTTAAACGTTTTTATGATTTTGTTAATGTTAAGCGAGGCTCAACAATACTTACTGCTACCGTGTTTTACTACTTATATTTCCCATAATCATCAGTTTGTGAGGAGCCATATAGCCGTGGCAAGTAAATGTATATAGAATATACAGGTGGTCAGCAATGTGAGCGTGTCTGGCGCCCGCGTCATACAGGACAAGCGCCGTTATAGTGTGAGGAGTTTGGCGATCGCAATATCGCCATCCATACTCACACTAACGACATACATTGGCTGACGCCAGCAGAACAGGGTGGAAAATTACCAAAAATCACGACACCACGCCGATCGCGTGATACAGTCGCGACAAACGGCTGCGAGGGAAGACAATAAGAAGGGCGTCGCAGCACAAAACGCAGTCAGTCGGTCAACAAGAAAAGACAACGTCAGTCGGTCAACAAGAAAAGACAACGTCAGTCGGTCAACCAAATAAGACAAGGCACGGTCGGTCAACAAGAAAAAGCGCATTCGGTCAACAAGTGAAAAGTGCAATTCACCGTGAATAAAAATCCAGAGACGACGCCGACGGGTAATACACAGTGAATAGAAGTCCACAGACGACGCCGAGGGAACATCGACGGAACACCGAGGGAACATCGAGGGAATCGCCGCCACCAACCGAGGGATAACGCGGGACATTGAGGTCCTGAAGTCGGGTAAGAAGAGTGAATCTTTGCCACGCTTGAGTTGTGGCAACGGCGAAACTCGCAAGAGCCGTACGTTTGCAGCTGTCACACAGGTGGGAGCCTTAAACTCGCCTAGCTAGTGAGCGGAGTGCCTGCTGCCAACTCGTTACGAACAAGATCGCTCGTCGAAACCGGCCAGGGGCTTCGGTGGACGGCCGTTAAACCTCGAGAATACCGGCGAGGGACACCAAGTCTACTTATATATATAAAGCGCTGCGTCAATTGTCCGCTTCGCACAAAATAAAATTTGTTGGACGGACCCACAGCTCGGCTGAGGTTAAGCCCGGCCGAAAGCAGAAAGGTTCGTTACAAGTTGGTGCTGCCATATCCTTACCTGGTTAGTGGCTCTAATTGAATTTTTGGTACCTTGATAACGGAGAGCTCATTACTTAATGAACTAAATGTCATTAGGCCGGTATTTTTACCGGGACCTGTTGGGGTACCTGGCTGTGTGCTTAGATATTGTGCTGATGGTCTTTTGAATCCTTTGTTTGAACTTTTTGAACTATCTGTGGAGTTGTGCTCTTTTCCAGATATTTGTAAAGAATCATTTATTATTCCTCTCCTTAAAAAAGGAAACAAATCTAATGTTCAAAACTATAGAGGTATAAGTAATTGTCCGCTGTTCCTAAGATTTTTGAGAAATTGGTAACCTCTCAACTACAACATCTTTGCAGATCCTTAATTTCGCCCTGCCAGCACGGGTTTATGAAATACAGATCTACCACCACTAACCTTTTAGAATTCACTTCTTTTGTTATTAAGGGATTTCAAAATAAAATGCAAACGGAGGTCGTTTACACGGACTTTAGTAAGGCATTAGATTCCGTAAATCATTCGTTGCTACTTCATAAACTTAATCTTCTGGGATTCCCAAATAACTTAATTTGTTGGATATCAAACTACTTAACGCGTAGGATACAGAAAGTTTACTTTAGAGGTTGTCTCAAAGTCTGTTCTTTTTTCCTTTGTTATTCACTTTATTTATAAATGATCTTCAGTCCGTTATAAGTCATTCTCGGGTACTAATGTACTCCGATGATGTAAAATTGTATCTGTCGTCTACCGACTCGTTTGCTGGACAGAGGCTTCAGGCTGATTTATATAGTTTTGAAGCCTGGCGTCTTATAAATTTATTAAATCTTAATTGTGAAAAATGCAAATTTATGTCTTTCTATAGGCGATTTCCCTATTTAAATACATACTTTCTTCAAGGCAATGCGTAACAAGCCCGTGCTTGGTATCGTTTGGGCCACTTGAATGTGCTGCTCGTTAGTACTTCAACGTCCAAATTATAGTCATACTATTTTTATTTTGATTAGAGTGTATTGTTTACATCGGAAACAATCTGAAAAACCGTGTTAAGCCATGTTAAAAAAATTGAAAATTAATAGTTACAAATGGATGAACATAATTGCATGGAATTATGCAGAAGATGCCTAGAATGATTATTAACACAATAGTTTATAACCTTACACTTGCACTTCAACAACGACACAGCACCATGAAAGAAATTAAAATAAAATCACGTCACCAAATGTTTTGAGGACGGCACTTTTTTGTGCCCACCTATGATCGAACTGGGGTTCAGAGAGTTGAGAATTATTTTAATGAATGTAAAATCACGATAGTTTTACATTTCTTTCTCTCATGTGTTTTTATTATTTTAGTTATTTTAAGCTTAGCGTATGCGTTTGTATTTTATGTTATAAACTTTATTTATTAGCTTATCTTTTACGATTGATGCGTGCTATGCCAATGCATAACCGTGACCGACACGTGTTAAATCGAGAGTGAGAGTTAGATAAACTTGCATGTGCAAGGCAACGACAAAAATCAGGGATGCGCAAGCAAATGACTTTACAAACTACGTTATGGTCTTTATTCAATGTTGCGCCCAATCACTTGTTGGCTGCTGCTGCCTCCGACAAAATCCATGATTTCTAAACCTATTCTAGTCACCTCTGGTGTACTCCACGGTAGTCACCTTGGTCCAGTGCTTTTTAACATATTTATTAATGACCTTCCTTCTGTAGTATTGCATTCTAACATACAAATGTATGGTGATGACGTCAAGTTGTGCCTGGCGTATAAAGATATGACCTCTCATTGCTTATTGCAGGCGGACTTATTTTTCTTTTTGTCGTGGTGTAAAATGAATCTGCTCAACTGGAACTGCTCTAAGTGTAAGGTCATGTCATTTTATCGTATCACTCCCCAAGTTGTTAGTTACACTCTCGATGGAGTGCCACTTGATAGACTGAATGAAGTAAATGATTTAGGTTTACTTCTTGATCACAGGTTAAAATTCGATAACCATATGAAATTCACTGTCAACAAAGCTTTTCAAGTTCTTGGTTTTATAAAGCGTTGGCCTAACGAATTTGATGACCCTCATACGACCAAGATACTTTTCACTTCCCTTGTACGTCCAATTCTGGAATTTGTGTGTGGGTATATGAGTGTGTGTGTGTATGCTTGCTACTTCCGATTCAGAGCTTATCAGTTGCTGCTGCGCTTTCGTTGCTGGGGGCTCCCTTGGCGCGCTTTTGTGCATGTTCATGCAACGTCAATTGAGCAACGAGCAGCTCGCAACGTGCAACGTGCCACCTCTAACGGTGGCAAAGTCTACGGGTTTTGTTAGGACTTACAGCACCCGCTGCGTGTAGATGCATGCACATAGAGTGTTGGGGCCGTTTTCCAACGTGTGGTTGCATTGCGATAAAATTGCTGTATGGCAACTTCAACAAGTGAAGAGCTTCACGTGGAATTTCTGTTGACAAACTGAAAAACAATTATGATTGATTGTTCCACACTGGCAAGAGATTGCCAGCACGGAAACTGTCTCCTAACGGTCCCCGGAAAACTTCTCAATACTTGTTGCAAGATCGAAAACTGAGATTTGTTTAATATTATATTTAATATTTATTTTTTTATTATTCAGGTGTATAAGCGTGAGTCTAATTTTATTTCTAGTTTTAGTGCCTTGCTTGGTCCTGAGAGGCCTTTTCCAAGCTCCTCCGGACAATTTTGAAAATTTCTTTCAATTTATTTTCGTTGCCGGCCGGCGTTTGGGCTACTTGGTCAAACAACGTCATTGGCAGCGTCGGCTCCAGACCTTGTGTGATGCAGGCCGCGCTGTACCCTGCTTGAGACGCTGGTGTTGACTGTCAGTGTCAGCTCGTATAGTGCACCATCCCAACGTTTTTAGTTGTAAATTGGCGAACATCATTTTAACAGTGCGTTTTGAAAAGTGTGTGGGGTTATCTTGTGGCGTGCAGAGCGCAGTAAATTGGTGTTTAACTCCCATATCTTTTAATTTCCCCTTTAAACGCCCTACTTGGTAAATTGTGTTCCGTTATCGATTATCAATCCGAATAGCGCCAAAATCCACTCCCTGAATGCTTTTTGCATTGCTGCCGTAGCGCTTGAAAGTGGTACCATTTCCCTCCTCTTCGAGAAGCGGTCTATGAAGATCAACAACATCGTGATTCCGTGGGTGAATCTCGGTAATGCTCAAACGAAGTCGCACATTCCGTGCTCCATGGCTCTTCAGATATTCGAGTAAGCATTTGTCCTGCCGCGGCCAATTGACTTGGCTTATATTGCTGACATACTTCGCATTGTTGGACATATCATTTCGGGTCCAGTGCCGAATGGAGTCCGAATGGCATTACTTTCCATTGAAACAGTCCTTTCCCTGGGACTGTGAATGCCGTCTTCGCTCGACTCTTCTTCTCCATCGGGTTCTGGCAGTAGTCGTCTTTGAGGTCCAAACTCGTGATGAATCGAGCCTCTCTAAGCTGGTTCAGGATATGATGGACTCTTGGCTGAGGATATGCATCCTTTATGGATTTGCTCCATGCATCCTTTGGCCAGCAGAGCAACCACTTATTTGTTGATCTCGGCCTGCATCTTGGGATTTTCTGTTTTATTGGCCGATCGTCACTCATGATAATGCGATGCTCGGTTATCGGCGATGTTCCCTTTATGACCTCAAATGCCGCCACACGGACAGTCTCTCCTCCTGATGCTCCCGTATTTCGTTCCCAGGTATTCTTATCAACAAGCCGCGCACTCCAAAACCGTTCCCATGCCAGACAGAAAATCCCATCCGAGAACTAAGTCATCAATGACTGCTGGGAGTATCAGTAGAGCAATATCCATGTTACTCCGTCCGAGTCTGATATTCACCTCAACTTGTTCTCGGACAACACTGTTTCGACATCTGCCATGCGGACTCGCCGTTCGGTTGCGCATCGTCGGCGTACGTCTTGGGGCTCCTCTTGTTCGGCTCCCTCTCGTCCCTCGTTGGCGGACGCCGATGTCCTTTTCCCAACATACTGAAGTACGAACTCCAATTCGTCCACACATCCAACAATAATCCAGCATAGGATTCGTACACTCTCTCTCACAGTTTCCATCCTGGCCGCAAAATTTGCAGGCCATCGCTGGGTTGTTTATATGTGTTTGTCAATTGTCGCATCTCGTCCTCGGGGCTGGTGTGGGTCTCGTGCCGGATCCGGTTCTCTCGTGGTACACTTTGCTTTGTGTCTGTCGCGTAAGCCGTGGCCTGTTTTGAGTTGGCGCGGGCTCTATAGTTCTGTAGCGTCGCATGGTTCCATGTGTCGTCGCGGTGGCTCTATGCGTCTCTGTTGAGGCTCTACTTGCCTTTGCTGTGAAGTGTTGTAACTCGGGTGCTCCACGCGTCTCTGTTGAGGCTCTATATGCGTTCGCTGTGGAGTGTTGTAACTCGGCTGCTCCATGCGGCTCTGCTGTCTCAACTTCTCCATATCGACCTCGAATTCCTCAAACGCGGCTGCCAAATGCATCAATTCTGCCAAGCTGTTGATTTGACCTGGCCTGGTTTACGCTCGTAGGTCTGGAAGGCTGTTGTTGAAGATTTTGTGCATTTGATTGGCCGCCGAATAGTGCAGTGGCCGCATTAGCGTCTGCATCTCCACCATATACACCTTAAATGGCTCGTTTATACCCTGACGTCTTCGGGTAACTTCGTCCTTTAAGTTTTCAAAATAATCTCTTGGCAAGAAGTACTCTTGAAAACTCTGGACGAATGTTACCCATATCGTTCAGTGCTGGTTATTGGCAACTTACCATTTCAGAGTCATTCACTGAAGTAGTTCAGGCCTGGCCCTGGGAACCAGATTTAAGTTGAGGCCATACGTATCGGCTGACCACTCGACTTGTACCAAGAATTCAAACGGCTTAGTGGTGCCGTCGAAGCGAAAATTCCATTCTCGGACTTGTTTCGCTACCCTCTGGTATTCTTGGGACATAGTCGTCGCCGTGTGGTCGCTTATGGATGGTCTCCTTGATGGCTGTGGTATGGATCACATAAGCGTACTGTGTGGCTTGCGAATCCGCGCGCGCTGCTGCGCTAGTTTCTGGTATGCTCAAATGGGCGAAATCAAAGTTCGTCGTATCTCTTGCATCCGCAACTTTTTTAGCCGCCAATTCCACAATCCGCGTTCTGTATGGTAGTCTGGATTCGTGAGTATACACCAACTTTCAAATTGTCGACGCATCATATTCAGTGTGCCACTCAGCTCCACTTATAATTCTATCTCAACACTTCCTCCTTTTTGAGGTTGTATACCCACGCACGGACCATTACCGCAACCACCAAAGTTGGGCGCCAGTTGTAACGAACCGTTTGTTTATGCCAGACTAAAACTCAGCCGATCTGTGTGTTCGTGCAACAAATTTATATTTGATTGCGATGCGACAATTAATAACGTTACTTTCATACATATTAAATAATGGATTTATTTGGTTTCCACTATTCGGCGCACCAGCTAGGCAAGTTTGTGACTTTCGCCTGCCCGACAGCGGTACCGTACGGCACTCCGGTTATTCACCAGGATTCGCTCGTACACGCGCTGTCTCAGCACAGGTTTAGTCTCACTTGTTTTCGCTTAGTTTTTTTAGATTCTGCCTATTACTACAACCCAAGGATATGCACCTCTCACCCGATTTCAGGACCCCAATGCCCTGCGTGGCGTTGAGTCCTTCGATGCTCCTTGTTTGTGTATCGTCCTGCTTGATACACACACTCGCACTTATATTGTTAACTGTCTTACGTTTTCTACTTCTGATTTGGGTGTTGATTTTCTGCTTGCGTTTTGGCTGAGTTTCCACTTCCAGTTTTAGTTCTCACTGACTTCCCTTTCGTCGCGACTGTACCAAAGAACATGTGATCGTCTCGGTGGCGTGGTCTTTGGTAATTTTCCACTGCCTTTTGCTGGCGCCAGCCCATGTCTGCCGTTAGTGCGAGTATGGATGGCGATATGTCCTGATGGACATGTGTGTCAGACACGCTCATATGGCTGACAACCTGACAACCATTAAAGATTTTTATATGATTATAGACAGAATTCAATAAATTGTTCTCATTTGATGAATTGCCTTCAATTGGTGTCATCTGAATTGTTTTATTATGTTTTCTATTATACTCATTTATCAACTGTTTATAAATTTTAATCCAACAATATGCCCGTTATAACTAAACTCTCTCCACATCATCTCCTTGAGGGTTCTATGAAAACGCTTAACAATTGATGAATTGAGTCCACTATAAGTTGAGTTATGATTTATATTATCTTTTTTACACAAAGGGAGGAGTAATTTTGCATTTCCACTAAGTCTGCTTGCCAATGATCATCGATTCACTTCATAATAACACTTCGACGTTTAAAATCTTTACGTGCTGGCGCATGTAATTCTTCTATTAAATTCCACCTACTCATGATTCACATTTAAATTATTGATGTTCATATTTCCTTATTTTTTTTTCTTTTTCTCTTATACGAGAACAAGACCTGCTTCCTTTCGAAAAGTGCTGAATACAGGACATTATTAATAAGTTTGTATTTAGTATCAGTACTTGGTTTGGTCTGAAGAACTTGTGGGATGGTTCGGATGGGGATGAGCTGAGGCCACCAGGCGGGTCGCAGGTTGCGGGTAGCGAGCGGCCTCCCTTTTGGGAGGTTAGCTGCGAATAGCGTGGCAAATGTGCCCGTGAATAAGCAGTCCCGGACAAACAGCGGGAACGATTATTATTAATCGTACCGACAAGGCGTTTGTGTTACCGCCTCTCAAAACATAGCCTCACACAATCCCCGAAACTCCTGAAACTAGTACCTACCCCCATCCTATCACCACACATCTCACTCCGGGCCGGACTAAGGTGTCAATCGGACCGTGCCGAGAGTCAACTTGGCTGGGGGCCCGAATTATCAAATAGCACAGTTCTTAACGGTGAGCTCATGCAGATGGCGACCGCCTGTTTTAATGAGCCTTACCCTGGTATCGCAGATCTCTGCCCGGGTGGAAAATACTTTCTCTGCAAATCGTGGGCATAACATGCATAAAAGAAACTTTACTATTCCGCAGGATCTCCCTGCAATCGAAGTCGCAAGACGAAAGAAGGGTGCCCATTGCACAGCACGGGCACAATCAGCAGGCACCAGTCTTGTGAGGAGCCATATAGCCGTGGCAAATAAATGTATATAGAATATACATTTATGCTATATGCGCCCCTCACAGTAACTGCATATCAGACCGAAATCCGACACTGATTGCAGTTGCGGCGAATTCGCTCTTTTTCGCCCTGTCTCTTTCAACTGCAGGTGGTCAGCAATGTGAGCGTGTCTGGCGCACGCGGCATACAGGACAAGCGCCGTTATAGTGTGAGGAGTTTGGCAAGCGCAATATCGCCATTCATACTCACACTAACGACAGACATTGGCTGACGCCAGCAGAACAGAGTGGAAAATTACACAAGATCACGCCACCACGGCGATCGCGTGATCTTTAATACAGTCGCGACAAAAGGCTGCGAGGGAGGACAATGAGAAGGCCGTCGCAGCACAAAACGCGGTCAGTCGGTCAACCAAATAAGACAACATCAGTCGGTCAACAAGTAAAAGCGCAGTCAGTCACAGTGAATAAAAATCCATAGACGACGCCGAGGGAACAACGAGGGACTCGACGCCGAGGGACCATCGAGGGAACATCGAGGGAATCGCCGCCACCAACCGAGGGATAACGCTGGATATTGACGTTCTGAAGTCGGGTAAGAAGAGTAAGAAGAGTGCCACGCTTGAGTTGAGGCAACGGCGAAACTCGCAAGAGCCTAGCGACGTGAGTGCGGCAGCGCGAGTACGTGCGAAATCCTGGCGGTAGCCGGAGGGCCGTACGTTTGCAGCTGTCACACAGGTGGGAGCCTTAAACTCGCCTAGCTAGTGAGCGGAGTGCCTGGAGCCAACTTGTTGCGAACAAGATCATTCGTCGAAACCGACCAGGGGCTTCAGTGGACGGCTGTTAAGCCTCGAGAACACCGGCGAGGGACAGCAAGTCTACTAACATATACAAAACGATGGGTCAATTGTCCGCTTCGCACAAAAAAAAATTTGTTGCACGGACCCACAGCTCGGCTGAGGTAAAGCCCGGCTGAAAGAAGCAGAAAGATTCGTTACAAGTGGCGCCCAACATTGGTGGTAGCGGACAAAGTGACACACGCGTAATATATAGAAAGAGACAAAATGGTGCGTGCGTGGGTGTATAACCTCAAGAAGGAGGAAGTGCTAAAATACGGAGCGGAATTCGAGGTGGAACTGAGTGGGAATCTGGACGCCATGCATCGGCAATTTGGAGAGTGGGTGGACACTCCCCTATTGCACGTGGATTGCGGATTTCGCAGCCATCCATGGCAGAACATCACCGGCCAAAGAGATAGGCAAAGCTGCAGATGCGAAAGATACGACGACATTCGACTTCACACAGCTAAGCGTCCCAGCAACTAGAGCAGCAGCGCGATCACCAGAGCCATCAAGATGAGTGGCCATAGGTGACCACACGGCGGCGACTATGTCCCAGGAATACCAGCGGGTAGCGAAGCAAGTCCGGGAGTGGAACTTTCGCTACGACGGCTCCACGAAGCCGTTAGAATTCTTGGAAAAAGTTGAGTGGTCAGCCGATACCTATGGCCTCAACTTAAATCTGGTTCCCAGGGCCATGCCAGAACTGCTACAGGGAATGGCCCTGAAATGGTACGTTGCGAACAATCAGCACTGGACGACATGGGTAACTTTTGTTTTAAAGTTTTCAAAGAGTATTTCCTGCCAAGGGATAACTTTGAAAACTTAAGAGACGAAGTTACCCGCAGACGCGATGACCGAGCCAATCAAGCACTACATGGTGGAAATGCAGACGTTAATGCGACCACTGCAGTACTCGGCGGAAAAGCAGCTCACAAAATATACTGCAACAGCCTTCCAGACCTGCGAGCGTATGCCAGGCCAGGTCAATTCCAAACTCTGGGGGAATTGATGCATTTGGCAGCTGCGTTTGAAGAGCTCGAAATAGACAGAGAAAGGCTGGGGAAGCAGCGCCGCATGCAGCAGCCGAGATACGACTCCCGCAGCAGAACTGCATGGAGCAGCCGAGATACGATGCCCCGCAGCAGAGCCGCATGGAGCAGCCGAGATACGACTCCCCGCAACAGAACCGCATGGAGCAGCCGAGTTACGACCCTCCACAGCAGAGACACATGGAGTAGCAACGGAGCCGCATGGTGCAGCCGGGGTATAACACTCCACAGAGGAGGCAAGTAGAGCCTCAACAGAGACGTATTGAGCCACCGCAGATGCGTCACTACGACCAGACGGAACCAGCAACACGACAAAACCGTCAACGATTCATGGCAATGGCGGATAGTGGAGAAACACAACCAGACTCGAGACCGAGACCAGCCCCGAGGACGAGATCCAGGCCAGCCCCGAGGACGAGGCGGGACAACGTCGAAACTCATATACACAATCCAGCAATGGCCTGCAGATTTTGCGGCCAACATGACACAAGTCCGTCGGGAAACGAACACCGGCGTCCGCCACAGAGGTGCGAGCATGAGCCGAACAATGCAGCCCCGAGATGCTAATCGGTAGCCTGAAGGACGAGGGAGCGCAGCTGACAGCGGTCGTAGAGATCGGCAACTGTCAGTACAAGGCTACGATCGACACAGGGGCCACGAGTAGTTTCGTTAGCGAGAAGCTAGCTGTGGACTGTTAGACGTGAGACGACGGTGCGCAACCGATCGGCAAGTCCGCATGGCAGATAGTCAAAACAGCGGAATCCGGGAACAAGTCGAGGTAAATGTCAGGCTTGGATGGAGCAATATGGACATCGCTCTACTAATACTCCCAGGAGTAAGAGATCGAAGCATTTTTGGGACAGGAAATAGCCGCTTTTGATGGCATAAAGGGAACATCTCCCATAACGGAGCATCGTATCGTTATGAGCGACGATCGGCCCATAAAGCAGCGATACTTCCCAAAAAATCCGAAAATGCAGACCGAGATCAACAAACAAGTTGATGAACTACTGGCCAAGGGATGCAACGAGCCATCAAAGAGCCCGCACAGCGCACCCATAGTGATGGAGAGAAAGAAAACGGGGAAATGGCGCCTCTGCGTAGACTTCAGGCAACTGAACGCCATGTCCGTGAAAGACGCATACCCCCTCCCAAGAGGGCACCACATCCTAGACCAGCTAAGAGAGGCGCGGTTCATCACGAGCTTGGACCTTAAGGATGGCTACTGGCAGATCCCGATGGAGAAGGAAAGTCGAGCGAAGACGGCATTCACAGTCCCAGGGAAAGGACTGTTCCAATGGAAAGTGATGCCATTCGGACTCCGCTCGGCACCAGCTACGTTCCAGAGAGCCCTCGACCGCGTGATTGGACCCAACATGATGCCACATGCATTCGCATACTTGGACGACATCATTGTGATCGGGAAAACACGCGAGGAGCATATGGACAATCTGAGAGAAGTTTTCCGACGGCTGAGGGCAGCAAATCTGAGGATCAATGTGGAGAAGTGCGACTTCTTCAAACGAGAGTTGAAATACCTTGACACCAGGTCACTGAAGAAAGAATCCACACTGACCCAGAGAAGTGTAGCTGCCATCGACGAGCTGAAGCCATCGGGAAATGTCGGAAGGAACTGCGGCAATACTTGGGAGTGGCATCATGGTAAAGTCGGTTCGTACCAGATTTCGCCACAACAGTGCACCCAACTAAACGCGCTCCTTAATAAGCGAACCAAATGGGAATGGACCAGAGAGCGGCAGGAAGCTTGCACAAGGTGAAAGCAAAGCTGAAAGCAAAGCTGACACAATCACAATCAGAGTGAATCTTTGCCACGCTTGAGTTGTGGCAACGGCGAAACTCGCAAGAGCCTAGCGACGTGAGTGCGGCAACGCGAGTACGTGCGAAATCCTGGCGGTAGCCGGAGGGCCGTACGTTTGCAGCTGTCACACAGGTGGGAGCCTTGAACTCGCCTAGCTAGTGAGCGGAGTGCCTGGAGCCAACTCGTTGCGAACAAGATCGCTCGTCGAAACCGGCTTCAGTGGACGGCTGTTAAACCTCGAGAACACCGGCGAGGGAAAGCAAGTCTACTAACATATATAAAACGCTGGTCAATTGTCCGATTCGCACAAATAAAAATTTGTTGCACTTACCCACAGCTCGGCTGAGGTTAAGCCCGGCCGAAAAAGCAGAAAGGTTCGTTACAGTCTCGAGGCAAGGAGGTGGTCGGAGCACCCGACCACCACATCTGGCATTGAGGGCTGGGGGGCAGGCGGCACATCGGCCGAAAAAGAAGGGTGAGTATCTCCAACCGAGGGGCCAACCCTTTGGGATGGATGACCTCGAACCGTAAAAACCTCTGCGGTTCACGAGTCAAATGGTACCTGACGTACCGAGGGATACCACAGTTACGGCACCGGCCCCCAAACGATCCAGCAGCGCGCTGACACCGCTAAAGGTGGTGTTCGGAGGCTAAGGGCGCATGGCCGAGCACATCACGTGAAGCGGCCATGAAACATAGTTCTCACACCCGAGAAACCTCGCCAAACCTACGCGGCGGCGGCCAAGAGGGTCAATGTGGCAGTGTTGAATGTGGATTATCCCCAGGTAATGCTAAGCAACGAAGATCTGTCCGCACTAGAAGAGGCGATAGTAGATGACCTCGTAGCGGGTCACGCCTCAGGGTGGGACACACAGTGACGTTGGCGGGTATTCATTTCGAGGATCGGCCATCTGCTGATCGGAATGCTCCAGCGAAAGCTAAGCCAAATGGCTGGGAAGGAGTACCACGACTGCGCTCGTGGAAGGGCGTGTCCCTAGAAAGTAAGGTGGGAGACAATATACCGTCACCCCACTGCATCACAGTATATCATTGCCCGAGGAGCAAAAACCGATACACCGATTCCTTGTACAATCTGGGATTCCAGAATGGGATGGAGAACTCATGTGAAAGTTATTACTAGGAGGAATGAGGGTGAAGAGCACTTAGTAATTGGCATCGACGAGGTATCCCAAAATATGATCGTCGAGAATGGATATCAGGTCGGCTGCCGTTAGGGGAATATCCCCATAAGTGGCCTGAGAACGAAAGTTGGGGGGCAACAAAGCCGGCCAAAAGAAGAAAGAAATATCAATGGATCGCGTAACAGTCAGCCAACAATCAACAATCATCGACCTGTCGGCGACCTGGCGGAGGATGAGGAGTTGGCTGACATGACGCTCGGCCCCAAAGAGCTGGGAGGCGGAGAACGATGATAAGATCATGTCCTCTCAGGAATTGGAGGAGGAACTTCAAGAGGAGGTGGCAGAAGCTGACGTCACGTTGACGGGCAGCGGTGATGGGTGCAGCCCGGGCCCCACTCACCGCGTAGGCTGGAGCCCCTCCTCTAGTAGATGACGGGAGTCATCACAACGAATTATATATAGAATTAAATAGCAGCAGCGATCCCGTCGCAACCCCAGGAAAACGCACTGGAAAGGATTCAGGTCGACTCTAGAGCTACCCAGTGATATTTCAGGTATACCCAGAAATCCATTGAACTAGGCTCAACAAAAGCATAATGGATGCTTTTGAAGAGAACTGAAAAAGTTTAAAGAAAGACGCGCCGTGGACTGACAGCCTGGAAAGGCTGCGTTTCACCACACGTCACCTTTTCAATAAAGCGAAGAGGGACGGAACATGGGACCAATATCGCGAGAGCCTGACCTCCTATAACAAGGAGATTAGGAAGGCCAAGCGAGCAAATTATAGAAACTTCTGCGAAAGCATTGAAGTACCAATGAAGACGCCAGGCTCCATAGAATACTATCTAAACGGACGCCTAACGCAAAGCGTGGCATTGAGATGTAAGGACAACTCCTTTACAAACAGCAATGCACAAAAACTGAAACTGCTCTTCGAGACACTTTCCAGGCAGTATACCCTTGCAGGAAGGTGATCTCGAAACAGCGGATAGCAGACATAGGCCAACGGCTAACGACTGGGCATGTGCCAAAGCAACGGTCACTCCGAAGAAACTAAAATGGGCAATTGGCACCTTCCAGCCCTTCAAGTCTCCTGGACTGCACGGAATATCGCCAGCTTTCCTACAACAGGGCCGAGAGATACTTCTCTGCCCTGTCAGGAGGGTACTGATTAGTAGCCTCAGCCCTCGGTTATATACCGAGAGCATGGAGTAGAGCTAGGGTGGTCTTCATCCCCAAGGCATAGAAGAAAGACATCACCAACCCAAAGTCCTTCAGACCCATCAGCTAGACTTCGTTTTTACTGACAACGCTGGAAAAGCTGGTGGACTACAAAATTAGAAGCACTCTGCAGCAGCCACCTGCACACAACTTTACCAACTGCGGCGCACTCTATATGCGGCGACAGCTATTAAGGAAGTAGCATTGTGCGCCTTTCTAGACATAGAAGAGCTGCCTCTATAGGAGTGGCTCTGGACCCTATCACCAGCAAGTGGGTACTTGCCTTGCTAGGGTCCAGACTAGCCACGATATATGAACGCATGACAGCACTGTAACAGTTTTAACGACCAAAGGCTATCCCCAAGGGGGAGTACTGTCTCCGCTACTCTGGAGTCTGCTAGTAGATGAACTGCTTAACAGACTTGCCACCAGAGGTATCCAATGTCAGGGATATGCCGATGACAATGTCAAAGCAAATTTGAAGAAACACTTTGTGACATAGTTCAGTTGGGCCTACAAATAACGAGTGAATGGTGTGAGGAGGCTGGACCCAAATAAAGCTATTAAGTAGCCTATTTGAAATAAGTAAAGAGGTAAAATAGCTCGAAGTCACATTTGACAGTAAATTAAACTTTGGCACCCATGGAGAGAATGTGATATTAAAGGGCTCTAGAGCACTGTATGCATGTCGCAGCATAGCCGGCAAATCATGGGGTACATCACCAAAGATAATAAGATGCTATACCTAATGGTAGTAAGGCCCATGCTAACCTACGGAGTAATAGCATGGGGGGATAGGGCGCGGCTAATAACCGTGCAGAAACAGTTGACAAACTGCAAAGAATGGTTCGCGTATGCATGACAGAGGCAATGCGCACCTGCCCTACAATGGCTTTGGAAGCCTTAATGGAGCTCACGCCACCACACCATAAGGCTTTGCCAGAAAGCAACGCTATAAGGATGTCAGTTGAAGGAGTTGGGGAAATCACATCCTAATCCACAAAGATGCCCAACTTCTGGCAGATGAAATTCCCCAATTACGCAACCACACAGGGAACAGGTCTCGGAGTGGTGGGCCCTCGGCTAACAAACTAGGAGTCCCTGGGAAAGCACAGTAGCATATTTCAAGCTGAGGTGTGTGCGACAGGGAGGTGTGCGGAGCTTTACCTAAAGCGATATTATCGGAGCGCGGATATATCCATCCTCTCCGATAGTCAAGCAGCAATAAATGCTTTAAAGGGGACGAAAATAACATCCAAAGTAGTCCACGAAGTAAGATCCAAGCTTGACCAACTCGGAACACGCAATAGGCTTACTCCAAGATGGGTTCCGTCACAGGAACATAGCGGGGAACGAAGCGGCTGACGAACAAGCAAGAATGGGGGCAGTGAGACTCCATGATATTCTGAACCGTATTGTGGCTTAGAAACACACAATACGGCTGCAAATCAGGGATGAAGTAAGACATATGCGGGTACGGAGCTGTAGAGACACCAGACTCCGACAGTCAAGAAGTCTCCTAGTCTCGACGACAATTTAAGCGTAATAATAAGCAAATAATACCCATGGGAAAGAACAGACGCAGAATACTCAACGGTCTATTGACAGGACATTGTAGACTGAGAAGTCACCTAACCAAAATAGGTATCTACAGTAGAATCCTCACTACACATCCTAGCAGAAAGCGTCGCCTTGATTAGAAAGAGAAGCAGCATCCTAGGGAAGCATGTCCTGAGTCCAAAGGACATAGAAACCCTCAACCCGACAAAGATCCTGACATTCGTGCAGGATCTGGGGTTGATGGAAGAGCTGTAGGCTCAGAAAGGGGCACAATAGATCTTATAGGTCGCAGTGCTGATTCTCCCATTTATAATAATATTAATCAATACTTTGACCATTTTACATATCCACTTCCATCAAGTAAAAATTACTTTTCTTTTTATTCCGCTCATTTGAGTAATATCCGAACTTGCTAATAGTCATATAGATTATAACTCTTAACACACGCAACTCACATTATTTGTGTATTTTATTATCGAACATTATAAGTCGATTTTTATCTTTATATCTTGACTTCCACCATTAGTTACTTCTTAATAACTCTGTTTGCGAATTAAAATTCGCTTGTAAATAACTTTCCACTTTTTAAAAAGTTTTTTCGCCTCAATTTTGTAACTGTTAACTGTTTTTAGAACGATTTCCGTTAGTGCGGACCATGAGGCAGATGATTTCTTCTATGTGCATTGGTCTTTGAGAAGGTTTTCTGATATACATAAAAATGCGTACATTATAACCTTTAGGATCTTTCAAGTAAATTAATGAATATAATCCAGGAGTAAGATTCCATTTTTCACTAGTTTCCAGTTCAATTCTCTTGTTGTAAACAGTTATTTTAGAACTGCCCAATAGAATTTAGCCCACTTTTTTCAGTAGTTCCAAATGCTTTATAAAGCTTTTTCTGACGTTCTAATTCATTTACACTAAGATTAAAGATCTTATCAGTTATTTCTGATGTTACTGATTGTATTATAACTCTCTTCGGTTGGTGCAAACGAAAAATCCTGTGTTCGAAGCTCAGGTATTCCTCTATCTATTACATTATAATAATAATGAGTCTCTCATAAAAACACCTCTGAAAAATGGGATATGTTGGCGGGCAAAATTCATAATGTCAATGTTCGACAGCGGTTTGTTAGGTAGCTTATTTAAAAGTATTTTGAATGATTTGTTGATATACCATATCCCTTTTGAAATGGTTTTCATTGCCTCAAGCAATGGCTTCCATCTTTCTGTTATGTCGTTTATTCTCTTCTAATTCTTTCTGCAATAGATGCACCACCAGAGGCAAGTCCGCCTAATGCTCCGAGTGCTGTTATAATAGGTATAAGTGGCAAGAAGCAATCAACTTTAGGAACACTAATATTTGGAGGAATTATCAAACAAAATAATTCTCGTGCATACCTTTGTATGTGACGATATAATAAGATTGATGTATTTTATTTGTGCCATACGTATACACGCATCCTCAAACATCTTATTCGTGATAATCCATATATTATAATATTGTTCAAGGAAGATAAACTAAATATGAAACATGTGTATTAACATTTGATGAATTTAAGAACATTTGTATATTTTGTTGGAAAGAAAAATTATGGTGTCGTACTAATAAGCATAGACGATCCTCTACAAAATGGATGCTATAGTCAGGGATTCGCTGATTTTGTTACAATTTGAGATATAATATGACGAAATGTAATTATTATTTCACTTGACAATAATCGATCGAAATGACAACAACTCTTACTTTGGTTGGCAACATCTCAATTTTAATGGAAGACTATCATCAACCCATTGAATTGCAGGGAAATTATGATTATGCACTCATTGATTTCCTCATGTATAACTCAATTCCAAATGTTGATCATGATAATAATTTATTTCATATTGGAGAATATGTTTTTGAGATACCTGTTGGATCATATGAGATTAGTCATATTCACCCTCTCATCGAAAGTAACAACAATACGCTTCAAGTAATAATTTCATCTAAGTAAGAAGCTATATATTTTAATAAAGGGAATACAATTGGTTAATTATTTGGGTTTAATAAAAGATACCTGAATTCTCAGACACATCTCAGACCAGCCTGTGGATATTTTAAAAGTAAATACAATTCGGATAGAATGTAATATTGAAACGGATCGTATGTTAATGCAGAATCAAGCCACGTATTGCATGAGTTTGCTTTGAATGTCCCTCCAGGCTATAAAATGAGTGAGAATCACAATATTGTTTATTTCTCAGTGAACACGAGAGAGATACGCTCATTAATAATACGGATTGTTGATCTGGACGGATATTTAGTTAATTTACGTAATGAAAGTGTTACACTTCGCTTACATTTTAAGACATCAAAAATGATTATTTACAATAAATATGTATGTTATCCTCCATCATCAAAAATTTTGAGTTATACTGCAGAAGAAAGGTTGAGGACAAACACTATCAACATAGAAAAAATTGTTTTTAAAGTCATTGGGCCCAAAAATAAGAGAACAATGACTAATTTGGATGAGAGTAATAAAAAAGAATATAATGGCTACTCTACCTATCTCCAATCATCTACGAGTAATGATGAAGTTAGAATCACAATCCAAAATCAGGATTTATATGTACTACCGAGCGAGAACTTGATTAATATTGAAGGCTCGATTTCTTTAGATAACAACACGCCTACTGGAGGTGGAAAACTAAACAACAATTGTGTGAGCTATCTTTTGATGAGGTTCGATATGATTTTTTTCTTTCTTTAATGTAGCATTTTAATTTAATATTGATCAACCTATTGAAAGGTTATAAAATATTGTTTTGAAGATTGTATTCATAATAACAGGGATTTTAATTTAAATAACATTAACAAATAATTGGATTTAACATATTACAAAATTAAGTAACATCAATTTAACATTAAATACAACATTTGTTGCACATTAACTTTGCAATTTAACGGCCAGCTGTCCAGAGGTCGCTGGTGTGGAGGCGCTTTAAGCGTCTGCGGGTTGTGTTTGAACAAGCCAAAGGGTTGATATGGTTATGCAACCGGCCATTGTAACGACTTGTATGGCGGTTTATTTAACTAACTAATTTAATTAACTACACAGAAGTCGTTGTGCAACGTCATATTGCTCAAATAGGGTGGAGCACCAGAGATGTCTCTTAGCACCTTATTCTGCAAGACTTGGATTTGATTAATCCACGATTTTGCTGCTGTGCCCCAAAATGGAATCCCAAATGTCCATGTGGTCACGATGATGCTCCTGTACATCAGCAGCTTGTTGCTCAAGCTGAGTTTGCTGGATGAATTCAGCAACCAGTTGAGTTTCGCCCTCTTGGATTTACACGCTGTATGTGTTTGCGCCAGGTAAGTTTCCTGTGCAGATACATAACCAGGTAGCGAACATGGTTCTCCTGAGGTATGACAGTGCTGTTGAGTCGGACTGTTGGACAGTTACCACTCCTGAGCGCAAACGTACAGTGCTGAGACTTGTTCTCATTGATGCAGATGTTCCACCGGTTGGCCCAGGTACTAAAACCATCCAAGAACCTTTGCGTAACCACTGCTGCTCTCCAAGCAGTGTAGGAGTTAGCAAGGAACAGCAGTGTCATCTGCGTATGTGGCAAGCAGCGTGTTTCTGGCTACTGGAATCGCCAAGTCCGTACAATGTACAATGTGTACAGGGCAGGTCCAAGGACACAACCATGCGGTACAGCCGCTCTAATGCGGCGGATGTTTGATCGCTCGCACTTAACTTCAACCATAAAAGAACGGCCAAGGAGGTAGGACCTGGAGCAGTAAATACTGCGCCGATGGTAGTAGGGACTTAAGCTTTAAAAGCAGGCCATCATGCCATACGCGATCAAACGCTTGCTGGATATCCAGGAAGACGGCAGAGCTGTACTGCTTATTTTCCAAGGCCTCGAGGACATGCTGTACTCACTGATGAACTTGCGCGACGGAAGACGTGCCTCGGGAGCATTTAGAGTAACAGCCTTTCTATACTCAACGATCAAAAGGATGTGATCGGAGTTAAGCTCAATTCGCTCAGATATTCCAGCGTACAAAGCAAAGTCAATTTCTGTCAGCTTATGACTACCGTAGGAATAGTGCGTTGCACCTCCCGTGGCAAGTACTTGGAGGTTGGAGTCTCTCACGCAATTCGCAAGCACAATCCCACTGCGAGTGTCCAAAGAGCACCCCAGAGATGGTGTTGAGCATTCCGTCTGCATCAATCAGGAACTTGGGGACAAGCTCTTCGAAAAGACATTTAAAGTCTTCTAATGCCTACACAAAACGTGGTGGACAATAGACAGCCGCTAGGACTACTTCGCCTTGATCACTAGAGACTTAACGACAGCACATTGTGAGCAGAGCCAACTTATGGGAGTCAGCGCATGATGTTGCAGAAGATTTTATGATCACTGCTGCTCCACCACACATGCGATCCGACAGATGATTGGCTAGGTGGATATCGTAGCCTGGTAGCCTATAGTGTGATCTGGAGCAGTAGTGAGTCTCACAGACCAACATTACATCTATTTGATGGCGGTGAATAAACAACTCCAACTCATGGGCGTTATTTGCAAGGCCGTTGGCATTCCATACGCCAACGCGCATCCCAATTTGAATCATTTATTGGCAAGTACAGCGTGCAACAGGCTCATCATGGCCATCATTGTCTCACTTAACTTGTCGAATTTTGACATAAGACTGTCAAGCTGGGGATTGGTGTGATGATAATACAGGTAAGGCTGTTGCACTAGCTGATATTGATCCTGTGAGGGCTGCTGATGATGTTGACGCTGTTGCTCAGGAACCTGCGGAGCATCTTGTTGAGGCGGCAACGGTTGTTGCTGCTGCTGCGGCTGCTGGCGGTGCTGAGATTGTGGCTGTTGTTATTGCGGCTGCTGCTGATGGTGACGCTGCTGCTGTGATAATTGCCCAAGTTGCTGAATGAGCTGAGGGGCCGTTTGCAGTCTGGCTGTCGTCGCTTTTTTTTGTCCGCTGTTGCTCAGGAATCCTGCGGAGCATCTTGTTGAGGCGGCAAAGGTTGTTGTTGCTGCTGCTGCGCCTGCTGGCGGTGCTGAGGTTGTGGCTGTTGTTGTCGGCGAAGCGTTGCCGAGGGTGACGCTGCTGCTGTGACAATTGCCCTGTTGCTGAAGGAGCTGATTAGCCGTTTGCAGTCTGGCGGCATCAGCATAAGAGAATTGTGCATTGCGTATAGAAGCCGGGCTTCTGGCGCGACTTTTGTAGATATTGAGCCGGCTTTCAGACTGAGCCACAAGCTTCCTTCCCTTGGCAACGCACTGATAGTGCATCATTTCAACTTGCTCGATGGGTTCCTCCCGCAGTTGGCACATTTGGGATCAGCATCCAATGATTTTTCGCACACCTGACCAGCATCTGCTGAACCACACTTTACGCAGCGATGCTGATTTTGGCAGTATTTCATAATGTGGCCAAATTCCTAGCAGCGGTGGCACTGGGGGATGTTCAAATGCTCGATCAGGGCATTCAACAGAAATGCGCATCTGACAAATGGAGCATAGCTTGTAAATCTCCTTGTTATTCACAGCCGGCTCCAACTCAAATAACGAAGGTTTAGCTCCTTCTTAGTTCCACTTAATTTTGAGTTCTTATCGTTTGTAATCGACATATAAATTGGCGAAGTAGGCACAACTGTAGTCTTCTCTGCTTTTTCAACTGACTCGATGTCTGAGTCAGAATCTGACAGCGGATCCTCAAGTGCTTGTGGAAGCACGAGCTCCAGCAGAAGTTGATGGCTCTGCGTCCAAGTCGATGTAATCATTGATTGTCGCAATTTTTTGATGGCATTGTTGTTAGCGTTAATATCACCAATATACTTTTCGGTGTTTTTGTTAGTGTCGTTGTTATTGTTGGCGTTGTTTATATTGTTGTTAGCTGTGTAATTGTTGTTGGCATTTGCAATTCTTGCATTGTTAACTTTATTGTTGTCTGGTCTTCCTGGCAAGAGAAGTCGAGCATCTGCAGCTGCAGTATGGCGGTAATGGGGGTGTTGCTCATATTGGTGCAAAATTTGCACTCTAGCAGAGTGGTGGCGGTGCACGCAGAAATCATACTGAGTGAACGCCAAAATAGTTTTGCACCAGCAGAACTGCTCGTGAGCGTCGATAGTTTCAAATCGAGAGAGAGAGAAGCAAAAAAAAAATAAAAAATATAAAAGAAAATTATTTTTTCGCTGCAAAAAGTTTTAGTGTTATTGAATGCTCCGAGGATGAAAATACGACTGAGGTATTTCTTAAGTGTAAATACAAACAACAAAAAAATACCTTATGCGTCACTTTCCATAGAGTGCCGCGATCGCAATATTTCTCATGTTCATTCTTCCTGGGTGTACGATCCGCGTGCAGCGACCTCAGTGTGATATCTGCAGTTTAGAGTTGTATGAACCCGGCCGTTGAATCGGTGATCAACCACCATATACATCCAGTGTGAATCTTCTTGGGAATGCTGATGGCTCGGGTATAGGGGCAACCTCATTCCTTGAAGCTGTTGGTGGCAAGGTTCAAAAGCGCTGCTTCCGTAGTGTATGCGCAAGTAGCACAAGGACGAATACACCAAAGCACATAAGCGGCGATATGATGATGTCGATGACCTTAATTGGTCGGTCAGCCTTGTTTATTGAGTGTGTTCAATTTTTGCTGCATGTCATCCAGTTCCTTATCTTCTTGTACATTGTTCACTGATATGTTGGATTTCGTAAAAGGTCCTTGAATGGTTTTTGGCTTGATGATGTTGCCAAAATGAACATAGCCCGTTCTCGTGCTGTACAACCTGATGACAACGTTAGTAGTCCGGTGTCTTTTAGTTGTATAGTAGACGGGGTTCCGTTGCATACGGCTTGTAGTTCCATTACAAAATGCGTTGCAAAGATCCATACCGTTTTGGGTGTTCGATGATGTTACTTGACACAGTGTTGGTGTTTTGTTGTTGAAAAGTTGAAACTCAGACCGATTGTTCACATTAAACATAGCTGATGGTCAAAGCATATGTATTCTTCATTTGGTAATGGTCGGCAGCGCTGCAGATCATTTGTTGTGAGTCCCATGAATTGATCCCTGTGGTTGGTGTTTTAAGCTCAGTCGTTGAGTCCCACATCGGAATCGGCACGATATTGAAAAGTTCAATATTGATGTTGACAATAGTGGTAGTCTTATTATAAAGATTGCATGATTGTCGGTGACTGTGCCTTCTGCTCGCATAATTCTGTACAGGTGGATAACGTTAGATGATGTCACTGGAGGCATTTGATCTGGCGGCAAGTGATCCCGTATTTGATCCAATTGTCCCTTTAATTGATCGGGAGAAATTAACATTGGATTTATTGTACGGTGACGAATTCCAGTAAGCACGTCCACTATTTCTGATTGCATGCGTTCAATGATGCCTGCTAACAGTGTTAATTGAGTTGTTAGCACCAAGTAAGTCTCCGTATGATGTGCACCAGCGTAAATTACTGCGATCGCGGCACCTCATGGAAAGAGCCGCATAAGGTTTTTTTTGTGTTTGTATTTACACATAAGAATTACCGCATAGGTATTTTGCTGTTGTATTTAGACTTAAAGAATTACCGTATAATGTATTTTTATGTTTAAGAATTGGATATAAATAATGGCCTGGTCGTCAGAGCAGATTTCACTTCTACCATCGTACTTACCGTGCGCAACGAACTATCTCATCTCCGTAGTCCAACTAGGTACAAGTGCTAGTTGCGAGTAGTCAATTTATGTGCTGACTGTTGCCCTTCAAAATACACAAAACACATTCAGTAGTCAGTTTATGTGCTAGATACACAAACATTTTGGTGACCCCGGCGTGATATAATTATTCTGAAGTTGTCAAGTAGGCGACAAAAAAAGGCAACCTCCAACTACACAAAATTCTCGGCGAGCTTGAGTGGTTCTACCATCGCACCTATCGTGCGCAGCGAAAGACCTCATTCTCCGTAGTCAAACAAATCCACATTTGAAGTTGTCAACAAGGCGACAATCAAAGGATACCTCAAATTTCCAACACAGTTCACTATAGCTATGTTAGTGAGACCTTCTGAAGTTAGTTAAAAGTGTGCTTTCGTTAGATAAACGACCACAGCACTAATAACAAAGTCCATCAAGCGACAAAAATAAAAACTGATTAACTGATATACCAATACATTTCTGTAAAGCGACAAAAAATCAGTCAAAATGGCATCAGAAAAAGCAACCTGGATGAGTTACTTGATGTCCAGCAAGATATTACCATGCAGATATTACTGGCTGATATGGAATTATAATGAGAATTATGAGAGAAAGTCTCAGACCGGATATCACAAAATTAAAGCAGATTCTCTCAACAAGAAATGGAATGCTGTCCAAAAAAATGACGAAGCCATAAGAAAATCTGGCGAGCTACCGAAAAATCATGAATACTTCACCTACTATGAGGACATAAGAACAATAGTTCAGAAGTTCTAAGAAGTAATCAAAAACGACGCTGAAACCACAAAACAATCCACAAGCAAGAAGATTGAGATTGGCGATGGACAGCGTCAGCAATCAACCTTAGAACCCAAGGTGATTGCGTTGTGCCGTCGACAAAGTGCACATTGCACCAAAGTACCCAAGAGCACGCAGCATTAGAGTTCATAAGGAATCTATGGAATCAGATTTAAGAGGTCCATTTTCGGCTGTATGAAGAAGTTGAAAACCCAGAAGAAAATGGATATAATACAAAAGAGTATCTACAAGCAGAAAAAGAAGTACAAAGGTCACAGCTTCGCAAAACAATAAGCAGTGCACCAATGACTTAAACTTGCCTCGCATAAAAATCCCCAAATTTGATGGGGATATATTAGAATGGACACCCTTTTTTGATATGTTCGGATCCATGGTACACGAAACCAATATAAAATCGCTGCGACAATATAAAATCGCTTAAGCAACTGTACATAATCACTTTGGAGTCCATTGCATCTCTCAAGGGACTCGGACTAGACATTTCCACGTGGGACCCAATTTTAATAGCGGTCACACAAAATAAGCTGACAACACAAATAAAACTCTGCACGAGCAATCATTAAACAACTCGAAGGAAATACAAAAACTAGACACCATGCTCCAGTTTCTTGAGCAAAGAGTTCGTGTTTTAGCTAGCGGAAGCAAACCACACAGTAGTTCCAAAAGAGATTCGATGGGAACAACTTGTATTGCATCCTACTCAACTACAAAGAAGGAGTCTCTATTGCAAGAAGTCCACTCATTTCATATTTCGGTGCGACGACTTCCGACAAAAACTATGCGTCAACTGCCTCAAAGGAGATCACATGGCAAAGGTTTGCCCAAGTCGTTTTAAATGCATCAAGTGCCAAAATAGACACAACACGCTGCTGCATTTGAAAATTCCTCAATATAGCAAATAAAATCTAATTGTAGCATCAGCAAGTAGCAAAAATATAAGTCTACTTGCAACAGCAAAAGTAATAGTCCAAGGAAATAATGGACAGATTAACGGAATATCAGAACGAATATCTTTATTATCGTTAAAACGACACGCCCCCGTACTACGAATTGTGAAGGCATCGGTGGACAACAAAAGACAAGCAGAGCCCGCGTAAATCTGCTAGTAAAGTCATTACACGACGACTACACAATATGGATTGAAACATTTATTCTACCGCATATTATTACGGATCAACCAGCTCAAAACATAAATGATATGCCAGCAAACCTACCGTTGGCAGATCCCCAATTTAACAAACCTGGCAAAATCGACATGCTTATCAGTGCAGAACACTATTATGCACTATTGCTACCACAACAACACAAAGTACGCTCTGGTCCAATTATGCAAAAGTCCAAGTTGGGATGGGTTGTGGCTGGAAAAATAAAGAAACAATTGGGTCATTTGAAAGCTGTCCCTCGAAAGAGTAGTCTTCGGTGCATCATGTAAGGCATCGACAGGAAAATCCTTACACGACATACTGCAAGTAGGACCCACGGTACAAAGTGATCTCATGTCAATCTTACTGAGATTCAGAACACATAAATACGTATTTACGGCAGATAGCGAAAAGATGTATCGCCAAATATGGATAAACACTGATCACCAATTTAATCAAATGATAGTTTGGAGAGAAAATCCAAATGATGAATTAAAATACTATTGATTAAAAACGATCGCATGTGGAACGGCATCGGCCTTAAGGGATGACTTCTACGTAGATGATTGCCTCACAGGAGCAGACTCCATACAACAAGCAATCCAAATTCGACAGGAGATGGTAAAAATATCTGCTCCCCAATGGATTCAACCTTCGCAAATGGTGCTCAAACAATGAGCAAATCTTCAGGAATTCCTAAGACGACATAGAAGTGATATAAAGCTTGACGAAACAATGAACACTAAGCAGTGATAAGACATTGCCTTATCTGGATGCCAAAAAGGGATCAACTTCATGGCCGCAATAAAGCAGCACAGCAAAAAGGATTACAAAACGTGTAGTTTGCTCGGAGCTGGCACAGATCTTCGATCCTTTAGGCCTGTTCACTCCAGTCGTGGTAAAGGCAAAAATTTTTATGGAACGACTCTGGGAATCAAAAATCGACTGGGACAACGAATTACCCACGAATCTTTCAGAATGAGTGGAAGGACTATAGAGAGGACTTGCAAAGCCTCAACTCAGGCACATATGCGATGGAAAAACTCCAGTCACGAAGGAATCGCACACATTTGTGGATGCTTCAGAGCAGGAATATGGCACAGCAAGACTATGTACGAGCAACGTACAAAAACAAGTAAACATCTGTGCGTCTACTATGCTCAGTCTCGAGTGGCTCCAACAGCAAAAACTATGTGCTGCATTATTGGGTGCTGAGCTCGCGAACAGGATTCGACGCGATCTCAACCTTGACTCCATCACAGTGCCAGGATACTTTTGTTCGGATTCTACCGTTGTGTTTTCATGGATCAATGCACCGTCTTCCACATATCATACGTTTGTGGCCAACCGAATAGCTAAAATTAAGGCAGTGACAGGTGCGAATAATTGGCGGCATATATCGTCTGCCAACAACGCAGCAGATGTGCTCTCAAGAGGAATATCTGCACGAAAGTTACACGAGCACAGTCTTTGGCTCTATGGACCACTCTTTTTGCATGGCACTCCAGACAAATGGACAGCCCCTCCCATCATCTCTCCGAGCATCCTTGACGCTTACACGCTGTGTAAAATGGAACTGGACCGCGCTCGCAATATAATTCTACGAACAATACAGCAATCTGAATTTGAAGCTGAACTGAAAAGTTTGAAGCACCACAACACAGTGGACAAAAAGAGTCCTATTTCATCCCTCTCACCAATACAAGGGTCAGATGGACTCATGCGAGTTGGAGGTAGATTGGAGCAAACCCCACTCTCGTACAATGCAATGCACCATATTTTGGCCTGCCTTACAACGATCTAATAGTAAAGATGATATTACGAGAGCTGCTGAGGACAAGATGCACTGCGGTGCTCAAGCCCTACGAGCAACTAGCAAGACAACAATATTGCATCCTGAACGACAAAACTATGTCGAGAAATATCGTTCACAACGTATGACGTGCAACAAGGCAACCCAAGTTAATGAATTAAATTATGGGCAATCTGCCAGTCGATCGAGTGACACCAACACGTTTCTCATTACAGGCGTAGACTATTGCGGACCAATTTGGATTCATCATAAAGTTCGCGGAAAGACCAAATAAGGCATACATAGCTGTATCCTGTTGCTTCTCTACCTCGAGCTGGTTAGCGATCTGACTACAAATGCCTTTCTAGGAGCTCCTGCGGCGCTTCCTAAGCCGCCGCGTCAAATGTCAAACGATTCATTGTGACACGCCACCAACTTTGTTGAAGCAAACAACCAACTGAAGGAGCTAGGAGGATCGATATTCAGCGATGGCTCAATCAGAGATCATCAATCACTGCAACAAAAAACAATTTGCATTCAAATTCATACCGCCACGAACGCCATCATTTGGAACCCATTTTTGGATGCAATGGTCACAGGAATATTTGCAAGATTGCAAGCCAGACATAAGTGGAAGGCCGTCAATCCCAATATCACGGAATGCTTGTTCTAGTGAAGGAAGACAACATACCTGTGATGAGTTGGCCAATGGGACGCATTATAGACACATATCCAGGTCAGGATAATCATGTTCGCGTGGTTAAAACTGCCTCGGGAATCTACAAGCGCCCTTTAACCAGGCTTGCGTCGTTATTTCCAGAAGATATAGCCAAAAAACGTCCCATAAAGGAAACCGAGGACATAGATGCTCCTCCCGTTCAACGAAAACGGTCAATGTCGCCAACCATAAACTCGTCGTTGCTAATCCTGGTCTTTATGTTACCCTTGGTACCGACAGACTCAATATCTGTGACACGTTTCGACACTAAGCCTGGATTCTGTTAAGAAAAAATTGGAACCACGAAGAGAGCAGTATCCGTATGGACCATGGTAATATACTATGAATTAGAACCATACTGCGCGATATGAAAACATTTAATGCAGACATAAAGGAATTCAATTACGTATGCCCAGAATTAAATGATAAACATATATATCCATATGACTCCATATCTCAGCACTTTCGTCGCGTGTATGATGAATTACAAATGACAAATTCACTTATGCAAAATACACGACAACGCCGGTCCCCATTTGATGCAGTGGGTAACATTGCGAACAGTCAATTCGGAGTATTATACTCGGATTACGCTAACAAATGACCAAGGTAATAGAGAAGGTAAAAACAAACGAAGAATTTTGACTGACATTACTGAAGAATCAAACTTCAGTACTTGATTCAACCATTATCATTATCAAGAAGACAAGATCTTACTCAGACAAGCGACTAAGACTACTTGAACAGCAAGTAGCTATCATTAGTCAAACAAGAGGAACTTACGCTGGTGCACATCGCGCGGACTTCCTTACTTCGCATTAACATCTCAATTAACACTGTTAGCAGCCATCCTTCAACGCATGCAATCAGAAATAGTGGACGTACTTCTACTGGAATTCGTCACCGTACAATAAGTCCAATGTTAATTTCTCCCGATCAATTAAAGGGACAATTGAGTCAAATACGGATCACTTGGCCAGATCAAATGCCTCCAGAGACATCAGTAGTTGGGAATTGGGGTTTCTATGACAGAAAGTCGTAAATCTTTTTTTACAGCTCTTGAATTTTAATTGCCTAATTATAGCAAGCAAGTCAGATCTGTGACCTTTTTTAGAAAAATGTGTGGTTTTCGATCACGTACGTGACATTTATAATCGAAGGGTCATGATTTATGGATGACCCTTTTTTTTATTGAGGGTTGATGTCAGGTGGATGATCACTCAAACACTTACGCGTGCGTACGCGATTGTGTTTTTTAAGGAGGAGAGGTGAGCAAGTCGTGTTACCTGTAACCTGTGTGCTAGAATGAAGTGGAAGATCGGTTAACAGCTATCTTTGATGATCTTTTTGATTTTTTTTAATGGTGGGTTCATTGATTAGTGGAAAATAATTTTTGCTTCTCTTTTTCACCTTTATTGTCATTGGTTAGAACTCTCAGGACACCTCCCACCTGAGTGGGTATTATTGACATGAAGTGTTGATAAGCAGGTACTTTGCACTTATGTTTGACATGTGCTGCTACCTTTTATGTGTGTATGTTTTCGGTTCTCTCCCTCTGTTTAGAGGAGGCACTTTTGTGTTCACCTATGTTCGAACTGGTTCAGAGGGTTGTGACTTATTTTAATAAATGTAAAACACGATTTCTTTACATTGTTTTCTTCTTGTGTTGATTCAATTTTTATTGTTTTGCGTACTTCAAATTAAACTTAGCGTGTATTTTATATTATAAGCCTTATTTGTTAGCTTAACTTTGACTATTGATGTGCGCATCTATTTTATGCCAATGCATAACCGTGACCGACAAATGGTAAAACGAGAGTGAGTAAATTAGATAAAGTTGCATGTGCAAGGCATGTGGTGGCTGTTGCTGCCTCTGACACCCTGTTTTTACTATGCCTCCTCGTTGAGTGTCCCTCCTTATGATGATTTTATTGTAATTTGAAATAATAGCCTGCAGGCTTTACACCTAAGATTATAGATTCTTATTTCTAAAACCTTAGTAGTTTTCGGACTCTTCAATCGTGAACTCATTCGTTTTGTGTTAACAGTGTTTAAAAAAATTCAAAATGTCAAAAAGAACAACTCCACCAACTCCTTCGAGGGCATCAAATATGTTGCCCTGCGTAACTCGGATCAAGGTCAGGGCCGCCAATACTATTTTAATCATGTAACCTATATGGTTAATGATAATGGATTAAATACCATCAACAACAACGTCGACTCCACCATCAATCCGATCCCTATCACCAATGATAACTTCACCCCCACCACCTTCACCGACTTCACCATCAAGCCCATCACCAACACCAACTACAACATCACCCCCCCCCCCCCCCCCCCCCCCCCACCATCATTAATTCCAGCAGCGGCATCTTCATTAACATTATTACCCCCACCACCTTCACCAACAAAATCAAGTCTACTAGGCTTTCATCATCAACTCAGACCAAGGTTTGCACCGCATGCAATATACAAATAGCATCGTTAAAGTGGAGCGCCCATCTGCGATCGAATTCGCATAAGATGCTAGTGTTTACACCTGTGAATACCCAGGTTAAAATGATTTCAAGCGGATTCAAAAACAGAATATCTACCTTTCTTATGAGAATATGAGTGAGGCAGCTCAAGAAATTTTAATAAAGAATGTGCTAATTACGCACACGGCATGCAAAATGAATTTAGAACTTTTTGCGTAGTACATTAAATTCAATGATGATGAAATGCTGATGACAGTAAAATCACATCAGTCGAATATGTGTGTCTTAACAGCATCAAGTGATCTAGAAGAGATTAAAACTCACGCTTCCAGGAGAAGGACAGCGGATGGACAATGACAAATATTGAGGCTGGAGATAAATATTAACAAATATACTCCGCTCAAAGTTTCAAGTCATATTGAAACACCGAAAAGGGCTGAGAAATAAAAAGCTATTATAAATGTGAAAAACAATGACACATTTGGTTTTAAATCCAAACAACATCTTAGCCTTTGCTGTGATCGGTTGTGTTTTTGCGGTGCTGTGTCTGTTTGAGATTGTTATTAAGTTTTAAATCTCACATTTTATTTGTTTAATATAAAAAATATCTGTGCTTTGATTCTATTTAATTTTTATGTAATTGGTTTGTTCATTTCGGTTTTCTGTTAGTAATTTTGCACAAAACATAAAAGTGTTATTCTTGTAAACATTGTGAGCGCGGTTAACAGCTTGTGTTTTGTTTTTGCTTTTGTTTCGTTGTCTCTCATTGCATGCTTGATCGCTTTGCATTGTAGTTGTTATAGCGGTTTTTGTGTGCGCTTTCATTACACTCACTCTCTCTACTTTCGTGCGCTCTCTCGACGCTTCATAACTCTCGCTCTTTCTATTTTCGTGTGCTCTATAACTGTGCTTGCACGCGTTGTTGTTTTCAACGCTTGGTGTTGTTGTACCTATGCTCATCTGTTGCGCACTGTTTGTTTTCTTATTTTCTCTGTGCTGCGCCGAATATTTGTAAAGTTTTCTTATAATTTCGGGCATATTAATTTTTGAATCAATTATGTCTGCGTGTTTTTTAAGTGTTTAAAAAGTGCCTGGCCGACCCAAAGGCCGACTTCATCTGTTGTTGGTTGTGTGAAAACGTGGTACACGTTAAATGTGCCGGTTTCACGCAACGGATTAGGGATGTGATCGGCGGTAAGTCGGGAGTAAAGTGGTGTTGTGAACGATGCCGCGAGACGGAGTCTGATATTCAGGGATTTATGAGGCAAACTAGACGGGGCTTCCAAGTCTCCGGCTAGCTTTTAGTAAGCTCAGCGCTGATTTTGATGCTATGGAGACTCAATTCAATAACGTAAAATTGTTGAATGAGTCTCTTGAGCGGAAGCGATCGGCCGAGCCTGCTATGCCTATGCTGCTATGCTTGTTGACCCATGCACCGCTGACTCCCACTGTTGATAATGGTCAGCAGTTGATGCAGTTTAATTCACCTGTACCACCTACAACCAACAGTGGTGACTCAATTGAGTCAAAGGCCACTGTGCCCGTTTCTATTCCGCCACCTCTTGCTAGCAGTGCTCTTAGGACTCTTAAGGTGGTTGTACCTAAGAAGCAAATTTTCATATCGCGTCTGGCCCCTGAGATATCTGTGGATGACATTAAAGCCTACATACACGGTAAAATGTCATCTACAGGAATATCAATTGAAAAATTTAAATTTAACTATGAAAGAGAAATTTCCTCCTTTAAGATAAGTGTTCCGGCTGAAGAATTTTGCACAATTTGCTGTGCTAATTTCTGGCCGAAGGGCTTATTTATAAAGGAGCTTACAAACAAAAAACGTACTCGGCATCCAATTAGCTTACCTCAGAATCCTTCTGGTGCTTCGTCTTCTAATGAAGCACCAAAAAACTAAAAACAAAAAACTAAAATCCTCTCTTTCTCTAGCATATCAGAATGTTAGAGGTCTTAATACTAAACTTTCTAAGCTTTACGTTGACAGTCTTTCATTTGAGTTTGATGTATTAGTTTTTACCGAAACTTGGTTAAAGGCTGATATCTCAAATCTTTCTTTATTTTTCAATAAATTCACCCCATTTAGATGTGATCGAGTATCACGCTTGGGTGGTGATTGCTGTTGATTCTGATCTTGGATCAGATTATTTCTTACCTCCTTTGCTTTAAACATTGGATTTGCAAGTATTAAAATTCAGTTTAATACTTTTTCATTGTTTATCACTTGTTCATATATTCCACCTCAATCAGATGTTTCAATATATCTAAATCATATATCCGCTAACTAGTACATTTCCTCAATGCTTTCGGATAGAGACTATTTGATTGTATGCGGTGATTTTAATCTTACCGAAAGTTTGTGGTCCGCTCCACCTAATGTATTGGTGCCCCTTAGTTCAAATGAATTTATTGATGGGTGTCATGAGTTGTCACTGTCTCAAGTTAACCATATTCGAAACTGTAATAACCGTCTACTTGACTAAATCTTTGTATCTGATCCTACTTGTAGTTTTGTCTCTCGCTGTGGTCCTCTTGTTAATCCCGAAGATCCTTATCATCCTTCGCTCGATTTGAATATAGAGCTGCCAACTCTGTGCCTCTTGGAGCATCGGATTCTACACGAAAGAATCGTTGCTTCCGTAAAGCAGATTTTATTAAACTAAACAAATTATTATTTGATCGGGCGGAACTTTACTCTTGCACCAATCTGGATAATGCTGTGTCAATATTTTATTCTACTATTGACTCTCATTTGGATGCTTGTGTTCCCCGTTCGAATCCTGGGAAAGCTAATAGGCCTCCCTGGTTTTCGCGGGAATTAGATAGGTTGAAAAATGTGAAGTCGAGGTACTATAAGAAGTTTAAGAGAACAAGTAATCCTTTTGATTACTCTAGCTATTTAGTTGCTAAAGCAACTTTTATTACTTATAACTCACGTTGTTATCAAAATTACCTTCTTCGTTGTAGGCTGCAATTTGCACAATATCCTAAGCAGTTCTATAACTTTGTGAATATGAAACGCAAATCGTCTTCGTTACCTAACTTTGTTTTCTATGAAGATACGAAAGCAAAAGATGATCAGGAAGCAGCCGATCTGTTTGCTGAGTATTTTCAATCCACCTATTCCTCTACTAACTTCTCACCAAATGTTCCGTATCCGTACTCTGTTCAAAGAGCTAATTGCATTTTTGGTCCTGTGATCACTTTAGAGTCACTTCTTGCCGACCTACACACAATCAAGCCTGCGTATTCGCCTGGTCCTGATGGTGTTCCGGGATGTGTACTTAAGTACTGTTCTGAATATATTTCCAAACCTTTACTTAAATTATTTACCTTGTCTGTTGAAACTTGTTGTTTTCCCGCTATTTGGAAGGAATCCTTTATTATTCCTCTCCATAAAAATGGCCCAAAGTCCGATATAATAAACTATACGGGAATATCCTTGTGATCAATCGATTTCAGAATAAAATGCAAACTGATGTCGTTTATACAGACTTCAGTAAGGCCTTTGATTCTGTTAACCATTGTCTCCTTCTTCACAAATTAAGCCTTATAGGATTTCCTACTAACCTTCTGACCTGGATTTCGGAATATCTGAGTAACAGAACTCAAAAATTTTATTTAAATCTGTGCTTTCTAAACCTATCCAAGTCACCTCTGGTGTAGTCACCTTGGTCCAGTGCTTTTTGTATTTTTATGTTATAAACTTTATTTATTAGCTTATCTTTTAAGATTGATGCGTGCTATGCCAATGCATAACCGTGACCGACACGTGTTAAAACGAGAGTGAGAGTTAGATAAACTTGCATGTGCAAGGCAACGACAAAAATCAGGGATGCGCAAGCAAATGACGTTACAAACTACGTTATGGTCTTTATTCAATGTTGCTCCCAATCACTTGTTGGCTGCTGCTGCCTCCGACAAAATCCATGCTTTCTAAACCTATCCTAGTCACCTCTGGTGTACTCCACGGTAGTCACCTTGGTCCAGTGCTTTTTAACATATTTATTAATGACCTTCCTTCTGTAGTATTGCATTCTAACATACAAATGTATGGTGATGACGTTAAGTTGTGCCTGGCGTATAATGATATGACCTCTCATTGCTTATTGCAGGCGGACTTATTTTCCTTTTTGTCGTGGTGTAAAATGAATCTGCTCAATTGGAACTGCTCTAAGTGTAAGGTCATGTCATTTTATTGTATGTCTCCACATGTTGTTAATTACACGCTCGGTGGGGTGCCACTTGATAGACTGAATGAAGAAAATGATTTAAGTTTACTCCTTGATCACAAACTAAAATTCGACAACCATATTAAATTCACTGTCAACAAAGCTTTTCAATTTCTTGGTTTTATAAAGCGTTGGTCTAAGGAATTCGATGACCCTTATACAACCAATATACTTTTCACTTCCCTTGTACGTCCAATTCTGGAATATGGATCTTGTGTGTGGTCTCCACAATATCATATTCATCAAAGTAGATTGGAATCTGTGCAGAAGAGCTTCTTACTTTTCGCTCTTCGTCGGTTTGACTGGGGTGCACTTCCTCCATACACCAATAGGCTGCTTCTTATTAACCTTCCCTCCCTAATTAACCGTCATGTTATGCTAGGAGTTATGTTTGTAGTTAAATTACTTAAAGGCGAATTTGATTCAGCAGCGTTGATGAGCCACATAAATTTTTCTGTTCCCTTAGACCGTCTCGTTATTTCTTCCCAATTTCCCTTAATCGCTGTACTACTAATTATTCCTTGCATGATCCGTTTCGAGTACTCTGTAATGATTATAACAAATTATACCATGTAATCAATTCAGAATCCTCTATTTCTATAATTAAGAACTCAATTTTAAATGTCCTATCTCGGGAATAACCTTTATGCATGCACAGGTGGTGGATAACTAACTCTTACTAATTATCTTTGGTCTGATTGGGTTTTTTCCTGGGTTTTCCCCAATGGATGCAACAAATGTTGGACCATTTTGCATTTAAATACCCCCAGAATTCACTTTAATTCATTTAAATTTTTTAACTTCATTTAAATTATTATTAATTTTTATATTTATACATAATTTTAATGTTATTTTTAATTGTATTAAATTAAATTTCTTAAGTTTTTGTTATTTTGGTGCCGACTGATCCTAGTTGACAATAAATAAAAAATAAATAAATAAATAAATGGGCATTAATCTCAGCCCTTAAAAATCCTCAAAATAATCAGCCCGCAAGATGCTCATCATATTCAATTGGTGATATTGAGAGATCGGCAATAAAAATCCATGAAAGACTTTCACTAAATTATTCGAATTTGGACTTTCCGCTACCTTTGAATCAAATACAAATTTTTGAAGCACAAAATCAAAACATTGGTATTAATGTTTTTGGTTTTGATGACCAGACGGGCGCAGTCAACGGCCCATTATACGCGACAGGGGTGCAAAAGGAAATCCACATTAGTCTGATGTTGCTGGAGGGTGAAGAGCGTGGACATTTTGTATGGATAAAGAATTTATCAATGTAATATTTTTTAATAAATACTCTTTATTAAAAATAATCTTTTTCATTAATGTAAATTTTTTGATTTTTTCCATTTACTTTTAGGCTGGTAAGAAGAATTACATTACACAAGGGACACCTATATTACTGTAAGACGTGTCTAAATTACTCTCACAACGAGAGGATGTATATTGAACATCGTCAGCAGTGTGAAAAAGTTGTATCAACGCTCCCATCAGAAGAAAAGGCAAGCATTAGTTTTAAAAATTTTAATCGTAGTTTAGATGTACATTTTGTTGTGTATGCCGACTTTGAATGCATATTCACCCCTCAATGCACAACTTAGTGAGAATTTTGCAGTAACTTCTCAGCACATCCCAATAGCGTTTTCGTATTATATAAAGTGTGCATTTAACCCAGCTTTAGACAAGTTTGTTTTAGAGACTGGGGAAGATGAGGTGTAAAATTTGTCAAGTCTCTTATTAGAGATGTAAGCGAAATTTACACCAGTTATTTATCTAACATTAAACCCATAGTTATGAGTGATGAAGAAGAGTATAGTTTTAGAAACGCTCTCAATTGTCACATCTGTCAAAAGAGTTACGGCAGTGATCGCGTTAGAGATCATTATCATTTAACCGGGTTGTATAGGGGAGCAGCACATAATGTCTGCAACATAAATTTTCAAATTGCGCCTTTTGTCCCTGTATTTTTTCACAATTTCTCAAAATATGATTCCCATTTATTCGTAAGGGAATTAAACAAAGTTGAAGGTGACATAAAAGTTCTTCCACTTAATAAGGAGTTGTACATTTCACTTTCAAAATATATTCACATTGCATCCCATGACAAAAACCGAAAGATTATTTTCTTAGATACATTCCGTTTCATGGCAACAAGTGTAAAAATTTTTCCCATTAGATAATGAGTTTGATCTAATACGTAGGAAGGGGGTCTTTCCCTATGAGTATATCAACTCAGAGAGCAGATTATATGAGTCAGCTCTTCCCCCCAGAGATAAATTCTTTAATAGTTTAAATAATAAATAATGCTCACTCGAGGATTACACTCATGCACAAAATGTTTGGTCAGTTTTCAGCTGTCAAAGTCTTAAAGATTACATGTATCAAAATTTTCGAGCAATTTGCAAGAAAATTTATTCATTAGATCCCGCCTATTATTACACAACACCTGGTCTTTTATGGAATGCAATGTTAAAGACCACGAAAATAGAATTAGATTTGCTCACTGATATTAATATGTATAGGTTTATTCAAATGGGCATTCGTGGTGGCTTAGTCCAGTGCTGTAAGCGCTACTCAAAAGCCAACCATATATATATGGAGAATTATGATATCACTAAACCGTCAGAATTTCTGATGTACTTAGGTGCTAATAATTTATATGGTTGGGCTATGTCTCAACATCTCCCATTGAAAAACGTAAAGATATTAAATTGGTCACATCTTGGGAAACAAATCGAAATAGGTTGGGTGCTCGTGCCTTATTGCAAAGGCCAGTTTCCACAGTTCTGCCCAATTTTCTACATAATGTATATGATAAGCCTATGCCTTTAGGTTTTGTGGTTTTAGAGGTGTCAAAATGGCAAATGTATGATATTCATTATGATTACATGAAGCCTAAATTCCAGGAGAAAGTTTCATTGAATTATAAGGATACAGATTCATTCATATATTCTATTGAAACATGAGATTTCTATAAAGATATTGCTGAAGATGTTGAAATGAGATTTGATACTTCTGAGTATCCAAAAGAGTTAGCACAAAAATATGGGATTAAGAGGTGCAATAAGAAAGTCTTGGGTATGATGAAAGACGAAAACTGTGGGAAAAGAATGTTAGAGTTTATAGGGCTTAGAGCTAAAATGTACTCATTGTCTCTTGAGGGGGGTGGGTGCATTAAAAATTCCAAAGGTGTAAAAAAGTCGGCAATAGATAAGTTAAGTATAAATAGCTATAAGGAATGTCTTTTTCAAAATAAGACATTTTCTGATGATTGTTGATATTTAGATCAAAGATACATAATTTGTATTGTAACTGACCGTTTGCTTCTGCCGGGCTAAAACTCAGTCGAGCTGTGGGTCCGTGCAACAAATTTATATTTGGTTGCGTTTGCGATAATTGATAATACGTGGTTTATATTATATATATAACGATGGTTTCTTTATTGTGATTTATTTGTATACCGCGGGGTAACGACGGTCCACTGAAGCCCTTGGTCAGCTTCTAGGAGTGCACCTGTTCGCAAGAGTTTGCTTCAGGCGCTTCGCGCACCAGCTAGGTAAATTCGTGGTTCGCCTGCCCGACAGCGACACCGTACGGCACTCTGGTTATCCACCAGGATTCGCCCGTACACGCGCTGTCTAAACACAGGTTTTTCACTCACTTATTTTCACCTAGTTGGCACGGATTTGCCTATCACTACGCTCGAGCGTGGCAAGGATTACACCTCTCACCCGATTTCAGGCTTCCAATGTCCTGCGTTGTCCTTCGGCGTGGGGTTGGTCCTTCGGCGCTCCTTGCTTGTGTGTCGTCCTGTTTGACACACGTTGTTCTTGCGTTTTCACTGTTAGTTTCACACTTCTGTATTTGTTTTGGGCAGAGTTTCCGCTTACTATCACTTATAATTCTCACTGACTTCCTGTCTTCTGACTCTCGAATTGATTGCCCTTTTAATTGACTGACCTCTGTTGTGTGCTGCGACTCCCTTTTTATAGGCCTGTGAGGGGCGCATATAGCATAAATGTATATTTATGTACATTTAATTGCCAAAGCTATATGGCTCCTCACACTCCCCTTTCTTCGGCAGTGGAAGACTTCCACTATCCAGCCGCGACTGTTCTGCTGGATACCGCCATCCCCGTTGTGCCCTTCCTCGTCGATTGGAGTCGTCGTAGGGCGCGTAGGGACCGTCTCCATCATCGTTCGTCGCTACTCCCGCGTCGTCTCCCTCGTCGTCCACTTCTGCTCCCGCGTCGTCTGCGCCGATTGAGTCCGCACGCGGTCGCGGCCCCGCGAATCGTGCGGCGGACTCGTCCAGCTCGGGGTTCGATGGCAGCTCGGGGAAATGTTCCCGGATCCCCTCTGAGTTGATCCCCTCGAGGTCGCTCGGGTAGCGGCTTCGTAGCGGCTTAGTCACCGCGATCGCTGGTTTCGGGGGCCCCAGTGCATCTTTGTCGCCCTCGACGTCCATTTCCTTGTCCTGTTGGCCTGGAGTCGGCAATCGTATTGGCACGCGGACTACACGCACCAACCATCTCATGGGCACGCGGCCGCGTGGTCGCAGTGAACGCCGTCCAGTGGCCATGCGCACAGTCGGGCCCGCTCCTCTCCCGTGCAGAGGTCCAGCGTCGCTGGGTTTTGCACGAGGAGGTATTGGGTTTTGTTCGTCCATTCTTGTCACCTTTGATTGTCAACTGTGAAGTTGTGCATGATTGCCGTTCGTTAAATACCCTTTTGTGTGGGTGTGTGCGCTCATTTCCTCTCTCTTGGGTTGGCGTTCATCGGCCGATGCACGTCCTCACACCAGTGTGCGTGGCTAACCAACGGTCGTCCTTGTATACCTGCACCTGCACTAGGGTTGGTGACCAACCAACGGTGCATGGTTTTGTTGGTCACACACCCGCACCAGTGCAGTTGCTATCGGATTTATTTTGGTTTTGCACGCGTCTCGACACTAGTGTGACAAAATGCTCTTGCTAAACGCCGAGATAAACGTTTTTGGCGTTTTGCGCTCTCAATATTGCGAGCAAAACGTTTTCGGCGGTCGTTGCACTTGATTCCCACAGTGAACTCTGGGGTGGGTCATGGCCATTCTCTCTCTCAGCATTAGCTGTTGTTCACTTTTACAGCAATCGGCGTGTGCTCTCTGCACATTCGCCGCGTTCAGAGCTATTGACTATTTAATATTTATATTTCTTTTGTTATTCTTATTATTGCATGGTGCATGGTTTTTTGTTTGTTTTAGTTATGTGTATATATATGTATATATATAACTATATATATATTTATTTATTGTTATGTTTTAGGTGTATAAGTGTGAGTCCAATTTTAGTTTTTGGAGACACTCTTATCTTCCCCTTTTTAATTTTGGAGATATGGGAACTTGCCCGTCGCCTTGCTGTGTGGCTTCAATTCGCTTACGTGTGCCGTCCATATTCGTTTGTCCGCCGAGCTCCTCAGCTTGCAGATCACCGGTGACGTGAAATCTATGATTTGGTACGGGCCGCCGTATCTCGGTGCAAGCTTGGCTGCGAATCCCTCCGCCGCATTTAATAGATGGTGTAATTTCACCCACACTCTATCTCCAATTTTGGGGCTCCATTGCCTGCGACGAAGGTTGTAGTGCCTTGCCTGGTCTTGAGAGGCCTTTTCAAGCTTCGCCGAACAATTTCGAAAATGTCTTTTAGCTTATTTTCATTCTCGTTCGGCGTTTGGCTTACTTGACCCGTACCGATCGCCACTTCATCGAACAAAGCTTTCGGCAGCCTCGGCTCCCGGCCCTGTGTGACGAAGGCAGCGCTGTATCCGGTCGTGCTCGAGACGCTGGTGTTGACTGCCAGTGTCAGCTCCGGCAACGCCTCATCCCAGCGTCGTTGGTTGTTCTTCGCGAACGGGGCGATCATTGTTTTCACCGTCCGGTTAGCTCGTTCCGTTGGGTTCTCCTGTGGCGTGTACGGCGCAGTGAATTGATGCTTGATTCCCATCTCCTCGAGGAAATTTTTAAACGCCCTGCTGGTAAACTGGTGCCGTTGTCCGTTATTAACACCTTTGGCACTCCGAACCGTGCCAGAATCCTCTCCCTGAAGGCCTTTGGTAGTGCTGCCGTTGTAGCGCTTCTAGTGGCACCATTTCGGTCCACTTCGAGAAGCGGTCTACGAATACCAACAGCATCGTGTTCCCATGGGTGGACCTCGGTAATGGTCCCACGAAGTCCGCACATACCGTGCTCCACGGCTCTTCAGGTATCTGGGTTAACATGTGGCCTGCCGCGGCCAATTGACTTGGCTTATATTGTTGGCATATTTCACATTGTTGAACATATGCTCTCACGTCTCTGTATAAGCCTGGCCAATAGTAGCGCGCTGCTACTCGGGCTATTGTTTTTCTACTACCCGCGTGTCCTACGGCGGCGGTGTTGTGGTTCTCGCTTAGAACCTGTGTCCGCTTGCCCGTTGGCACACACAATTTCCAGGCTGCTACATCCTCCGTTCCAGCTCGATGAAAGATGCGCCGTATAAGTTTCCAGATTCCTCCCTATAATCTGGAAACTTTCTGGGCTTTTTCGTTATGGCCGTTCGCATCTTTTGTATCCATTGGCAATCTTTATTTGCTTGGTCCTGCGTCTTCCACAGTTGAGACTCTCAGGCATGTCTCCATCCTGCCTGGGGGCTTTCGATGGAGTTTCCCGTTTCCTGACGGACAACATACTGGCGTACGAACTCCAATACGTCCACACGTCCAACAATAATCCAGCATAGGATTCATACACTCTCTCGCGCAGTGTCCCTCCTGGCCGCAAAATCTGCAGGCCACATCTGGGTTGATAATATGTGTTTGTGTGTTGTCGCGCCTCGCCCTCGGGCTGTTCTTGGTCTCGTCCTCGGGGCTTCGGCCCTCTAGTTGCATACTCTGGCTGTACGTTCCTTAACTGTCCGCTATAGCCAAGAATCTTGGCCTGTTTTGCCTTGGTGCTGGCTCTGTATGGTGGTATTGACGCATCTGTAGTGGTTCCATATGTCGGCGTGATGGCTCCATACGTCTCTGTTGAGGTTCCATTGTAGTCCGTGTGCTCCACGCGTAACTTCGTCCCTCAAGTGCTCAGAGTAATCCCTCGGCAAGAAGTATTCTTGAGCTCTGGACGAATGTTACCCATGTCGTCCAGTGTTGATTGTTGGCTACATGCCATTTCTGAGCCATTCCCTGTAGTAGTTCATTCATGGCTCTGGGAACCAGATTCAAGTTGAGTCCATATGTATCCGCAGACCACTCGACTTGTTCCAAAAATTCTAACGGCTCCGTGTTGCCGTCGAAGCGAAAGTTCCACTCCCGAACTTGTTTCGCTACCCTCCGGTATTCTTGAGACATAGTCGTCGCCGTGTGGTCGCTTATGGACACTCTCCTTGATGGCTATGGTGCGGGTGTTCCCCATATTGTGTGGCTGGCGTCTCGCGCGCGCTCTGCTGCGCTGATTGCCGGTATGCTCAATTGTACGAAGTCAATTTTCGTTGCTCCTCTTGCATCCGGAACTTGTCCGATTTCTTTTGCCGGTGAATATTTGCCATGAATCGCTGCCAATTCCCCAATCCGCGTGCTGTATGGGAGTCTGGATTCGTGAGTGTCTACCCACTCTCCGAATTGTTGACGCATAATATTCAGTGTGCCACTCAGCTCCACTTGGAATTCTTCTCCATACTTTAGTACTTCATCCTTTTTAGGTTGTAAAATCACGCGCGAACCATTTTTACGTCAATTTATATAATGTGTGTTTACCAATTATCGGAATCACCAAAGTTGGGCGCCAGTTGTAACGGACCGTTTTGCTTTTGCCGGGCTAAAACTCAGTCGAGCTGTGGGTCCGTGCAACAAATTTATATTTGGTTGCGTTTGTGATAATTGATAATACGTGGTTTTCATTATATATATAACGATGGTTCTTTATTGTGTTTCTTCGCTTGTACAGATTTATTTGTGTACCGAGGGGTAACGACGGTCCACTGAAGCCCTTGGTCAGCTTCGAAGTGTGCACCTGTTCGCAAGAGTTTGCTTCAGGCGCTTCGCGCACGAGCTAGGTAAATTCGTGGTTCGCTCGCCCGACAGCGACACCGTACAGCACTCTGCTTATCCACCAGGATTCGCTCGTACACGCGCTGTCTAAACACAGGTTTTTCTACTCACTTATTTTCACCTAGTTGGCACGGATTTGCCTATCACTACGCTCGAGCGTGGCATGGATTACACCTCTCACCCGATTTCAGGACTCCAATGTCCTGCGTTGTGGTGTTGGTCCTTCGGCGCTCCTTGCTTGTGTGTCGTTTTGTTTGACACACGTTGTTCTTGCGTTTTCACTGTTGGTTCCACACTTCGGTATTTGTTTGGGCAGAGTTTCCGCTTATTATCACTTTTAATTCTGACGGACTTGACTTTTAACTTCTGACCTTTAATTTCTGATTGACTTTCAATTGACTGACCCTCTGTTGTGTGCTGCGACGCCCTTTTTTAGGCATGCGTCGCAGCCTTTTGTCGCGACTGTACCAAAGATCACGTGATCGTCTTGGTGGCGTGATTTTTGGTAATTTTCCACTGCCCTTCTGCTGGCGCCAGCGCCATGCCTGCCGTTAGTGTGAGTATGGATGGCGATATTGCAAACTCCTCACACTATAACGGCACATGTCCTAACGGACATGTGTGTCAGACACGCTCATATGGCTGACAACCTGCGCACGGAGAGAGGGCGAAAGAGAGCGAATTCGCCGCAACTGCATATAGCATAGATGTATATTTATGTACATTTAATTGCCAAAGCTATATAGCTCCTCACAGTATACACGTAAGGTTAGAAAAACAACTTTATGTTGTAAAGATGATAAAAGAAAAATAAGAGAAGATGGTATTAGAACATATGCCTGGGGGCATTATAGAATTAATTCCTAGTACTAAGTAAAATAAATAATAATATTTAATATTTAAATAAATAACAAACTAATCAAATAATATGTAAGTAGAATTAAGAAAAAAAATCAATAAACAAATATATTGAAAACAAAAGACAAAAAAAGTCTCTTTTATTTTAATATAAGAAAACTATATTTTCAGTTGCTGGTAAGAAAATTGAGAAAAGAAGACGAAGAAGAAATTCGTAAGATATTCATGAATCTTTATAAGTTTTTTACAGATTTTTAACAAAGTTTAAAAATTCTTTACTATTTTCAAAAACATTGTCTTCATTAAGAATTTTTCGAATATCTCATTCTTCACTAATGGGCTCTTCAGCAAAAGTGGGCTCCATTCTTTGCCCCTCCTCGGTGATGTCGATCACCTCGATTTCCTCGTCCTCTTCCATTTTTATTTTCATTGAACAAAATGCTCCTCTCTGATGAAAGGAATGGTATCCTCATCATCATCATCCACAATCTTCCCCTTCTCGGTGGGCACTATTTCTAATAGTTCAGTCCGTTCAGATGCTGTGGAAGTCTCGGTCTTGATGGTGATGGTTGTGGTGGTGTTGTTAGATGATGATGAAATCCCTCGTTACCTCCTCCAGTAGGGATCGGCCAGGACATGAGCTCGCCCATAATCAAGTCCATCGAGTTCTCATCCTCCGTCATGTTGATGAAGACTTGTACGTTCCTCGACATCTTTTTGTTTGAGACAGTTCTATTCAAGACGCTCGTTTATATCCCAAACTCTACACCGAGCGCATTTATTTTCAAATTAATTAATAGTACGCACACGTACGTTTTTAGATCTTTCTTGATAAAATTTCTCTGATGTTGTAACGGACCGTTTTGCTCTGTCGGGCCAAACTCAGTCGAGCTGTGGGTCCGTGCAACGAATTTGTATTTGGTTGCTTTAGCGGTAATTAGAACACGTACTTTTACAATATTTATATACGATGGTTGCTTTATTGTCTTTTCGCTGGTACAGATTTGTGTTTGTACCGCGGGGTGACGACGGTCCACTGAAGCCCTTGGTCAGCTATGAAGCGTGCACCTGTTCGCAAGAGTTTCGCTTCAGACACTTCACGCACCCGCTAGGTAAATTAGTGGCTCGCCTGCCCGACAGCGACACCGTACCGCACTCTGGTTATTCACCAGGATACGCTCGTACCCGCGCTGTCTAACCACAGGTTTCGCACACTTATTTTTACCTAGGCACGGATTTGCCTGTCGCAACGCTCCAGCGTGGCAAGGATTACACTTCTCACCCGATTTCAGGACTCCAATGTCCTGTGTGTCCTTCGGCGTGTTGATGATCCTTGGCGCGGTGCTGATCCTTCGACGCGGTGCTTATGTGTCGTCCTATTCGACACACGTTCTCCTCCGTTGCACTTGTCGATTTCGCACTTCTGTGTCCGTTTGAGTAGAGTTTCTGCTTACTTTCACTTTTAGTTTTGGCAGCGTGACCTTTAGTTCGTGACTCCGTTTTGATTTTCGACTGACCTCTAGTTTCGGCAGCGTGACTTTTAGTTCTTGACTGAGTGTTGTGTCTCACTTTTACTTTTACTGACTGACCGTCTGTTGAGTGCTGCGACGCCCTTTTTATAGACCTGCGTCGCAGCTTTTTGTCACGACTGTACCAAAGATCACGTGATCGCCTTGGAGGCGTGATCTTTGGTAATTTTCCACTACCTTTCGCTGGCGCCAGCCCATGTCGGCCGTTAGTGCGAGTATGGATGGCGATATTGCACTCGCCAAACTCCTCACACTATACCGCACATGTCCTAACGGACATGTGTGTCAGACACGCTTATATGGCTGACAGCCTGCGCACGAAAAAGAGAGGGCGAAAGAGAGCGAATTCGCCGCAACTGCACTCAGGGTCGGATTTCGGCCTGATATGCAGTTACTGTGAGGGGCGCATATAGCATAAATGTATATTTACATACATTTAATTGCCAACGCTATATGGCTCCGCACAATGTTTATCCATGAGTTCTGATCATTTGATAACCCAAGCTATTTAACTAGTGCCCTATCATTTCGTCGCCTTATTATCTTTCAACCAAGTAAGTGTGTGGAAATCTTGTTTTCCTCAACTCTTATAGAAACCTCCTTTCAGAACTGTACCTTGATAGCTTCCAGTATTTATGTAGTGGGATTCGTATTCTGAATTTTATTGATTTTAAAAATTTCAGTTGTCCAGTTTGGTGCATACCCCTTTTCAAATGTGTGTTTATGTTTACTAATGCGCACATAATCTCCAGCACGAAATTTACTTCCATTAAATTTTTATATGATTGTAGAAGGTATTTAATAAAGTTTTCTCATTTGATGAATTTACTTCAATTGGGGCCATTTGAATTGTTCTATGATGTTTTCTATTATACTCATTTATCAACAGTTTATAAATTTGAATCCAACAATATGTTCCATTATAACTAAACTCTCTCCACATCATCTCCTTGAGTGTTCTATTAAAACGTTCAACAATTGATGCCTTGAGACTACTAAAAGTTGAGTAATGATTTATGTAATTATTTTTTCACAAACTCTTAAAAGTTGTATTGAAAAATTCTTTCCATCATCAGTCTGCAAATTATTAGGAATTCGATTTTCCTTAAGAATACTCGAGAATGCATGATTAACTTCCTTAGCCGATTTTGTTTTCAACCCTTTCCCCATGCTTATTTAGAAAATGTATAAATTACTGTCAATAGAAATCTATAACCTTTATTCGATGATGAGTAATTTTGCATTTCCACTAAGTCTGCTTGCCAATGATCATCGATTCCCTTCATAATAACTCTTTGAAGTTTAAAATTTTTACGTGCAGGCGCATGTAATTCTTCTATTAAATTCCTCCTACTCATGATTCACATTTTCAATTAATGATGTTCATATTTCTTCAATTTTTTCTTTCTCTTATAAGCGAGAAAAAGGCCTGCTTCCTAACGAAAAGTGCTAACTACAGAACATTTTAAATAAGTTTGTATTTAGTAAAAATACATTTTCCACATCCACTCCCACCAATTAGAAATTACGATTCTTTATATTCCGCTTGTTTAGAAGAGGCACTTTTTGTGTTCACCTATGTTCACACTGGTTCAGAGGGTTGTGACTTATTTTAATAAATATAAAACACGATCACTTTACGTTGTTTTCTTTCATGTGTTGATTCAATTTTTATTGTTTTGGTTACTTCAAATTAAACTTAGCGTATGCGTATGTGTTTATATTATAAGCCTTATTTGTTAGCTTAACTTTGACTATTGATGCGCGCATCTATTTTATGCCAATGCATAACCGTGACCTACAAGTGGCAAACCGGGAGTGAGTAAATTAGATAAAGTTGCATGTGCAAGGCAAAGACAAAAATTATATTAACTACGTTAGATTTTTATTCAACGTTGTGCTTAATTATTGGTTGGCTGCTGCTGCCTCTGACATGCTCCTCCCGTTGGAATTGCGAGGGTTTCAACCGACTTGTTCTCAAGGGGCAGAACAGATTTTGTTTGCCAGATTTTACCGCAGCCTGCCACAAACCACCAAAATGAGGAGACCCAGGCGGAATGAAATTCCATTTGATTCCAATCGAAAGGCAAGAGTTCGAAAGCTCCTTAATATGAGGGTCACTCAAAAACAGTAGCCCCAACTCGTTCAGCTCATTCCGCTCTCCAACAAAATTTGTTGCATTGTAAGACGAGTTTGAATTGGGTTTGCCTCTGATGACGATGAATCGCTTTAATGAAGCAATAAACGATGCGGTTGATAAATCCTCAACCAATTCCAAATGCACTGCCTTGGTGGCAAAAGAAACGAATATTGATATGTAATCCAAAAGCGAATTCTGAAGACGTACGCCAACGCGAATTAATCCGGAGCTGTCCATAATCGGATTTAACGATATGAGCTTTGATTTCGATGATACGACCTCTGAACCATTTGTATTCCTTTAAGTAGAAGGTGTGTACCGCCTTTATGTGTCGACAGTAAGTGGGCCTTTGGAACGATCTTGATCCTTCGTCTTGAGCTGAGAGAATCTGTATATGTATCCAAAGACTCGTTGCATCTTGCCAAGAGTTTTGGTACTTGCATCTGATCGATATGACGACGACGTTCGGGCAGATCTGAGCGGGTAGGAATGCCTGGCGGCCAATCATCAGTAGATGAGCGTAGAAAAGCAGGTCCTTCACGCCAAAGAAGGACTACCATTTAGCTCGTCGGGTTACTCCAGATTGATGTAGAATGGAGAATCGAGGCCTTACGCAGATTGATGAGTTCACGAGTAAGCTTGGATGCTTCTTAATAACTCTAATTGCGAATTAGAATTCGCTTGTAAAGAACTTTCCGATTTTTTCAAGAGTTCTTCCACCTCAATTTTATAACTGTTAAGCTCATGAAGAATTGAAAATGATATTTCACTTATTGTTTTTTTGATCCGAATAATCTTTTTCTTTTAAATTTTTTTCAAAGTTCTCCATCATTTCTTCAACTTTTCTTTCTAAAAAGACTTTATTAACTGCATCATTATCTTCCAAGGGATCACATACATTTTTGAGACGTTTTTTTGAAAAAATAATATTCTGATCAACATCAACTAGAACACTAATTATTTGTTTTTAATACCTGATCTTTCTTTTCCATCGCTAGTCGAGAAGAAGTGACCAAACTTTTCAAGAGGCATTCTAATATTAATAAATTATTGTACAATACAGATTCGTTTATTTAATAAATAATGTTTGCATCACGAAGTTCTTCAATTATCGAAACGATTTCATTATTACCAGCTTCCTGTGAGGCAACTAAAAGTTTAAGTCTATCTACCATCTCATTTGGATCATCCCAATAAATATAATTCGGCTTAGTTGAAGTGAGTGTCATAAAACTTCCACCCTCATTTATAGATTTCTTATTTAAAGGTGTAGACATTGCACTTGGATCCTCATTTCTTTAGAAAAGTTTTTTTATTATTTGAGTGTACTTTTTAGAACGATTTCCCTTATGCGGACCATGAGGCAGATGTGCATTCTATGTGCATTGGTCTTTGAGAAGGTTTTCTGATATACATCAAAAGGCGTACATTATAACCTTTAGGATCTTTCAAGTAAATTGATGAAAATAATCCAGGAGTAAGATTCCATTTTCACTAGTTTCCAGTTCAATTTTCTTGTTGAAAACAGTTATTTTAGAACTGCCCAATATAATTTGCACACTTTTTTTAGTAGGTTCTAATTCATTTACACTAAGATTAAAGAGCTCATCAGTTATTTCATTCGATTGACTCTGGTCTTCATTATTAATTGTATCAGCGTTATTATAACTCTCTTCGCTGGGTGCAAACGAAAAATCCTGTATTCGAAGCTCAGATATCTGTCTATCTATCTATTGCATCATAATAATCACTATAGTTTTCAGCCCTTTTAATTTCATTCTTAGTATTTGCCTGTTTTTCCTCTTCTTCTTTTTTAACTTTCATAAACTGATTTGATATTTCATTCGGTTAATGGCTTAAACATTTCCTCCAGTTGATATTCATTTGCGGCTCTACCTAATTTAATGTTTGGAATTTTATTTTTAGTGCGCTTCTTGTTTTTGTCAATTCTTTCATCCGTTTTTAGATATTAACCGTTCAACACCTTTGTATGTGGTTTCTGGTTTTCGAGCGGTTTTTTACTGTTTTTCATGTGGTTTTTTACTGTTTATCATGTGTTTTATCGCTGTTTATCATGTGGTTTAATACGGTTTTTCAGATTGATTCCGATGTAAACAATACACTCACTCTAATCAAACTAAATATAGTATAACTATATATAGCTGTTATACTAAATTAAATATCATCTGGTTTTCCGGCATTTCTATTTATTTTTAAAAGATGAATACAAGTTAATTTAAATCAAAGTCTTTTTGCAGCATTAATAGAAATCTTAAACATAAATGTCCACAGATGAATGAACCGAATCGTTGAACTTGGCTATAATTGTATTATATATTCTCTCCTAAATATCTAATAAGCTCTAGAGGTGGTGGTAAATTTCCATAACTATCAAAATATCTGATTTGCTTAGCTGTTTTGTAGTAAACTACCCAATGTGTTATACCTTTACTTGAAAGGTATAAGTTAACAATACCACATTCCCTTCTCTGCACTCGCTTTGGTAATGTGTCTCTCATAAAAGCACCTCTGAAAAAATGTATATGTTTGTGGGCAAAATTCATAATGTCAATGTTCGACTGCAGTTTGTTAATTTTCCAAATCTTTATCTTTATATGCTATATAGTGTTCCCTACAAGCGGCATATAAGGGATTTATTCCCTTCTCGTCTCTTTCCAAACGATTTTCTAGCTTTGTTCCTGGACCGCAAAACTGATAACCTGGTATATGTAGCTCAATTGGGAGTGAGTTGATTATTTTATCAATAAGACCAGTTATTTCTTCTTCAAAGTCTTATAAAGGGTACCGATCTGTTGAGAAAACTATATCAGATATGAGATTAATAAAACAAAAAACGAATATAGAAGTGAAGAATATCGATTTAAAAAACGGGGAAAACAAAACAAGTTAGACATGGCAGATTATTACCCAATTCAATTAGAGCCTTAATTGTTGGACCTTCAAATTGTGGGAAAACGAATGAAATGATTAGTTTAATTGAAAGTCCGAATGGACTAAAGTTTGAAAATATTTATTTATATTCAAAGTCTTTACAACAACCGAAATATGAATATTTGAAAACAGTCGTGAGTCCAATAAAAGGTATGGGATATTTTACATTCTCAGAAAATGAAAGTGTTCTAGCACCAAGTAAAGCTAAAAGAACTCTATAATGATATTTGATGATGTAGCATGTGAAAAACAAAATAATATTCGTGCATACTTCCGTATGGAACGACATAATAATATTGATGCGTATTATTTATGTCAAACTTATACACGCATCCCAAAACATCTTATTCGTGATAATGCAAATCTAATAATAATCTTCAAGCAAGATGATCTAAATATGAAACATGTATATCAAGATCATGTAGGAGTAGATATGAAATTTGATGAATTTAAGAACATTTGTCAATTTTGTTGGAAGGACAATTATGGTTTCGTGCTCTAGAAAATGGACGCTATAGACGAGGATTCGCTGATTTTATTATAATTTGAGTTATAATATAAGGAAATGTAATTATTATTTCACTTGAAAATAATCAATCAAAATTACAAAACCTCTTATTTTGACGGGCAACAGCTCAATTTTAATGGCAAACTATCATCCACCCATTGAATGACAGGCAAATTATGAGTGTTCACTCATTGATTTCCACATGTATAACTCAATTCCAAATGTTAATCATGATAATAATTTATTTCATACATGCAGAACATGTTTTTGAGATACCTGTTGGATCATATGAGCTAATATCACTAGCAATATTATTATAATATTAAATATATTGAGAAAATGGAGGAAAAATAATCAGATAAATTAGAACATTATCGAAAGTAACAAAAAATACGCTTCAAGTAATAATTTCAACTAAGGAAGAAGCTGTATATTTTAATAAACGGAATACAATTGGTCAATTATTCGGGTTTAATAAAAAGATATTAAACCCGAATTCTATTCACATATCAGACCAGCCTGTGGATATTTTAAAAGTAAATACAATTCGGATAGAATGTAATATTGTAAGCGGATCGTATGTTAATGCAGAATCAAGCCATGTATTGCATGAGTTTGCTTTAAATGTCTCTACAGGCCATAAAATGAGTGAGAAGCCCAGTGAACACGAGAGAGACACTCATTAACGGCGTTCCAATGAAGCCCTTGGTCAGCTTCGAAGAGTGCACCTGTTCGCGAGAGTTTGCTTCAGGTGCTTCGCGCACCAGCTAGGTAAATTCGTGGTTCTGCCTGCCCGACAGCGACACCGTACGGCACTCTGGTTATCCACCAGGATTCACTCGCACACGCGCTGTCTGAACACAGGTTTCTACTCACTTCCTTCTACCAAGTTGGCACGGATTTGCCTGTCACTACCCTCAAGCGTGGCAAGGATTTCACCTCTCACCCGATTTCAGGACTCCAATGTCCTGCGTTGTCCTTCGGCGTGGTGTTGATCCTTCGGCGCTACTTGCTTGTGTGTCGTCCTGTTTGACACACGTTGTCCTTGCGTTTTTCACTATTGGTTTCACACTTCTGTATTTGTTTTGGGCAGAGTTTCCGCTTACTATCACTTATAATTCTCACTGACTTCCTGTCTTCTGACTCTCGAATTGATTGCCCTTTTAATTGACTGACCTCTGTTGTGTGCTGCGACTCCCTTTTTATAGGCCTGTGAGGGGCGCATATAGCATAAATGTATATTTTATGTACATTTAATTGCCAAAGCTATATGGCTCCTCACACTCCCCCTTTCTTCGGCAGTGGAAGACTTCCACTATCCAGCCGCGACTGTTCTGCTGGATACCGCCATCCCCGTTGTGCCCTTCCTCGTCGATTGGAGTCGTCGTAGGGCGCGTAGGGACCGTCTCCATCATCGTTCGTCGCTACTCCCGCGTCGTCTCCCTCGTCGTCCACTTCTGCTCCCGCGTCGTCTGCGCCGATTGAGTCCGCACGCGGTCGCGGCCCCAGCGAATCGTGCGGCGGACTCGTCCAGCTCGGGGTTCGATGGCAGCTCGGGGAAATGTTCCCGGATCCCCTCTGGGTTGATCCCATCGAGGTCACTCGGGTAGCGGCGTCGTAGCGGCTTAACCACCACGATCGGAGGTTTTGGGGCCCCAGTGCCTCTCTGTCGCCCTCGACGTCCTTGTCCTGTTGACCTGGAGTCGGCAATCGTATTGGCACGCGGACTACACGCACCAACCGTCTCACGCGCATCACGCGCACTACGCGAACCACGCGGCCGCGTGGTCGCAGTGAACGCCGTCCAGTGGCATGCGCACGGTCGGGCCCGCTCCTCTCCCGTGCAGAGGACCAGCGCCGCTGGGCTTTGCACGAGGATTTGGGCGCGACTGGCAGTGACCACTGGAGGCCGCTTGGCCGCCGTGAGGTGTTGGGTTTTGTTCGTCCATTCTTGTCACCTTTGATTGCCGACTGTGAAGTTGTGCATGATAGCGGCTCATTATATACCCTTTTGTGTGGGCTCATTTCCCTCTCTCTTGGGTTGGCGTTCTGCTGCGCTTACGTTCTCGATAGTGCGAGCAAAACGTTTTTGGTTGTCGCTTTCTGTAAAATATATATACATATTTATTTATTGTTATGTTTTAGGTGTATAAGTGTGAGTCCAATTTAAGTGTTTTTTTGGAGTAACACTTATCTTCCCCTTTTTAATTTTGGAGATCTGGGAACTCGCCCGTCGCCTTGCTGTGTGGCTTCAAGTCGCTCACGTGTGCCGTCCGCATACGTTTGTCTGCCAGCTCCTCAGCTTGCAGATTACCGGTGACGTGAAATCTATGTTTGGTACGGGCCGCCGAATCCCTCCGCCGCATTTAATAGATGGTGTAATTTCACCCACACTCTATCTCCAATTTTTGGGCTTCATTGCCTGCGACGAAGGTTGTAGTGCCTTGCCTGGTCTTGAGAGGCCTTTTCAAGCTTCGCCGAACAATTTCGAAAATGTCTTTTAGCTTATTTTCATTCTCGTTCGGCTTTTGGCTTACTTGACCCGTACCGATCGCCACTTCATCGAACAAAGCTTTCGGCAGCCTCGGCTCCCGGCCCTGTGCGATGAAGGCAGCGCTGTATCCGGTCGTGCTCGAGACGCTGGTGCTCATCCAGCGTCGTTGGTTGTTCTGTGCGAACTGGGCGATCATTGTTTTCACCGTCCGGTTAGCTCGTTCGGTTGGGTTCTCCTGTGGCGTGTACGGCGCAGTGAATTGATGCTTGATTCCCATCTCCTCGAGGAAATTTATAAACGCCCTGCTGGTAAACTGTTTGCCGTTGTCCGTTATTAACACCTTTGGCACTCCGAACCGTGACAGAATCCTCTCCCTGAAGGCCTTTTGTAGTGCTGCCGTTGTAGCGCTTCTAAGTGGCACCATTTCGGTCCACTTCGAGAAGCGGTCTACGAATACCAACAGCATCGTGTTCCCATGGGTGGACCTCCGGTAATGGTCCCACGAAGTCCGCACATACCTCTTCAGGTATCTGGGTTAACATGTGGCCTGCCGCGGCCAATTGACTTGCCTTTTTTTTTTGGCATATTTCACATTGTTGAACATATGCTATCACTTCTCTGTATAAGCCTGGCCAATAGAAGCGCGCTGCTACTCGGGCTATTGTTTTTCTACTACCCGTGTCCTACGGCGGCGGTGTTGTGGTTCTCGCTTAGAACCTGTGTCCGCTTGCCCGTTGGCACACACAATTTCCAGGCTGCTACATCCTCCGTTCCAGCTCGATGAGGGATGTCTTGTATAAGTTTCCAGATTCCTCCCTATAATCTGGAAACTTTCTGGGCTTTTCGTTATGGCCGTTCGCATCTTTTGTATCCATTGGCATCTTTATTGCTTGGTCCCGTCTTCCACAGTTGAGACTCTCAGGCATGTCTCCATCCTGCCTGGGGGGCTTTCGATGGAGTTTCCCGTTTCCTGACGGACAACATACTGGCGTACGAACTCCAATACGTCCACACGTCCAACAATAATCCAGCATAGGATTCATACACTCTCTCGCGCAGTGTCCCTCCTGGCCGCAAAATCTGCAGGCCACATCTGGGTTGATAATATGTGTTTGTGTGTTGTCGCGCCTCGCCCTCGGGGCTGTTCTTGGTCTCGTCCTCGGGGCTTCGACCCTCTAGTTGCATACTTGGCTGTACGTTCCTTAACTGTCCGCTATAGCCAAGAATCTTGGCCTGTTTTGCCTTGGTGCTGGCTCTGTTTGGTGGTATTGACGCATCTGTAGTGGTTCCATATGTCGGCGTGATGGCTCCATACGTCTCTGTTGAGGCTCCATGTGCATTCGCTGTGGAGTGTTGTAGTCCGTGTGCTCCACGCGTAACTTCGTCCCTCAAGTGCTCAGAGTAATCCCTCGGCAAGAAGTATTCTTGAAAACTCTGGACGAATGTTACCCATGTCGTCCAGTGTTGATTGTTGGCTACATGCCATTTCTGAGCCATTCCTGTAGTAGTTCATTCATGGCTCTGGGAACCAGATTCAAGTTGAGTCCATATGTATCCGCAGACCACTCGACTTGTTCCAAAAATTCTAAAGGCTCCGTGGTGCCGTCGAAGCGAAAGTTCCACTCCCGAACTTGTTTCGCTACCCTCCGGTATTCTTGAGACATAGTCGTCGCCGTGTGGTAGCTTATGGACACTCTCCTTGATGGCTGTGGTGCGGGTGTTCCCCATATTGTGTGGCTGGCGTCTCGCGCGCGCGCTGCTGCGCTGATTGCCGGTATGCTCAATTGTACGAAGTCAATGTTCGTTGCTCCTCTTGCATCCGGAACTTGTCCGATTTCTTTTGCCGGTGAATATTTGCCATGAATCGCTGCCAATTCCCCAATCCGCGTGCTGTATGGGAGTCTGGATTCGTGAGTGTCTACCCACTCTCCGAATTGTTGACGCATAATATCGTGTTTAAATTGTTAAATTGTGTTTAATTCTCACAAAAATAAGACTGTGAACTTATGCCAAATTCCATTCCAAAAACAATAACGGTACTTGCCCATGCACCGTTAGCGGCATTCTGTTCGCTCTCTAGAGTAGATACGAACGACGCGCGCAGCTGGTCCGCCAGCTGCAGAACATCGGCAATTTGCGTGTGAGTGTTTGGGTTACTCTCTGTGAGACTCACTACTGCTCCAGATCACACTATAGGCTACCAGGCTACGATATCCACCTAGCCAATCATCCGTCGGATCGCATGCGTGGTGGAGCAGCAGTGATCATAAAATCTTCTCTACAACATCATGCGCTGACTCCCATAAGTTGGCTCTGCGCACAATGTGCTGCCGTTAAAGTCTCTAGTGATCAAGGCGAAGTAGTCCTAGCGGCTGTCTATTGTCCACCACGTTTTGTGTGGGCATTAGAAGACTTTAAATTTCTCTTCGAAGAGCTTGACCCCAAGTTCCTGATTGCTGGGGACTGGAATGCTCAACACCATCTCTGGGGTGCTGCTTTGGACACTCGCCGTGGGATTGCGCTTGCGGATTGCGTGAGAGACTCCAACCTCCAAGTACTTGCCACGGGTGGTGCAACGCACTATTCGAACGGTAGTCATAGGCCGACAGCAATTGACTTTGCTGTGTACGCTGGAATACGTTCTGACTGTCTTGGTATATCTGAGCGAATTGAGCTTAACTCCGATCACATCCCTTTGATCGTTGAGTATAGAATGGCTGTTACTCTAAATGCTCCCAAGGCACGTCTTCTGCCGCGCAAGGCAAACATCACCCGATTCCGTCAGAGGTTGGAGGAGCTTGTCAAATTGAACATGGAGCTGAGTTCACCGGCTGATATAGATGACGCAGCGGAGTTATTCCTGCGTAATATTAACGCGGCGGCGGAATACTCCATGCTTGGCCAACTTCCTTGTTCGCCTCCCAGTCCAGCTCAGCCTTTTTTAAAAACTGAGATTTTGGATCTGGTAAGGAACAAGAGAGCCCTGAGTCGCCAATATATGCGCTCACGCAATCCATTGGATCTAAGGGACTTTAGGCGGGCTGCGTACCAGCTGCGAAAGTTGCTTTTTGACACTAAGAGCCAATATTTTCAGGATATGCTCCGCAATGCCGATCCCAATAAGAATCATGGATTCAATTTGTGGAAGGCAACGCGTTGTGTCAAGCGGCAGCCACTCAGACGGATCCCCATTATGCGACCGGACAACACTTGGTGTCAATCGGATGCATCGGCATTTGCGGATGAGCTGCAAGGCCGGTTCACGCCTTTTGCGCTTGCGTCACCCATTCAGGTACAGGATATCGAGTCATTTTTAAATGCAGATCTCGATCCAGTACAACGGATCACATTTATCGCCCCTAGTGAGGTCCGCTTGCAGATTCGCAGGCTAAAGACCACGAAAGGCTATGATGGCGTCGATGGTAGAGTTTCTAAGGCCCTCCCCGAGAAAGGAGTGATGTTCTTAGTGCTACTCTTTAATTCCATGGTTCGCATCCACCACATCCCCACTCTGTGGAAGTGTGCTGTTATTACGATGATTCCGAAACCTGGCAAGCCGGATAAACTTGTCTCGTCATATCGACCGATAAGCTTGCTGTCCACTTTCTCCAAGATATTTGAAAAAATATTTCTTGGAAGATTGTCGGCAGTAAGTGGCTTCCAGAGTGCCATTCCTGATCATCAGTTTGGCTTTAGGCATCACCATGGTACACCAGAGCAAGTTCATCGAGTAGTACAGCATATCCTCGAGGCCTTGGAAAATAAGCAGTACAGCTCTGCCGTATTCCTGGATATCCAGCAAGCGTTTGATCGCGTATGGCATGATGGCCTGCTTTTTAAGCTTAAGTCCCTACTACCATCGGCGCAGTATTTACTGCTCAGGTCTTACCTGCTTGGCCGTTCTTTTATGGTTGAAGTTAGGAGAGAGCGATCAAACATCCGCCCCATCAGAGCGGGTGTACCGCAGGGTAGTGTCCTCGGACCTGCCCTGTACACTTTGTACACTGCGGACTTGCCGATTCTGGTAGCGTGAAACACGCTGCTTGCCACTTACGCGGATGACACTGTGTTCCTTGCTAACTCCTCCACTGCTTGGAGAGCAGCAGCGGTTACGCAGAGGTTCTTGGATGGTTTTAGTACCTGGGCCAACCGGTGGAACATCTGCGTCAATGAGAACAAGTCTTAGCACTGTACGTTTGCGCTCAGGAGTGGTAACTGTCCAACAGTCCGACTCAACAGCACTGTCATACCTCAGGAGAACCATGTTCGCTACTTGGGTATGTATCTGGACTGGAAACTTACCTGGCGCAAACACATACAGCGTGTAAATCCAAAAGGGCGAAACTAAACTGGTTGCTGAATTCATCCAGCAAACTCAGCTTGAGCAACAAGCTGCTGATGTACAGGAGCATCATCGTGACCACATGGACATTTGGGATTCCATTTTGGGGCACAGCAGCAAAATCGTGGATTAATCAAATCCAAGTCTTGCAGAATAAGGTGCTAAGAGACATCTCTGGTGCTCCACCCTATTTGAGCAATATGACGCTGCACAACGACTTCTGTGTACCAACAGTCGTAAGTCAAATAAACCGACATACAAGCCGTTACAATGACCGGTTGCATAACCATGTCAACCCTTTGGCCTGTTCACTAGGGTCAAACACAACCCGCAGACGCTAAAAGTTTTGTTTGAATTTAGCGACATTCAGTATAAAGATAGTGACAATTTGACTTTCACTAATACTGTAAAACACGCTATCAATACAAAGGATGAGGATCCTTGTTATAGGAAACCTTATAGATATCCTCAAAGCTATGATGAGGAAGTTAACGGGCAAATGAAAGAAATGATGCGACAAAGCATTATACCTATAAAAAAAGAAGATGTAACAAGAGATAAAGAATACCGAACAGTCAAAGACTATCGAAGCCCTAACAAAAAAATGGTTAGCGATAAATATACCATACCAGTAATGAACGAAATATTAGACAAGTCAGGAAAATACACAACAAACGTTTTAAGAGAACATAACGGAATTAGAACGTAACAAAGAAAAGAAACTATAAAAAAAGGAAGAAAAATAGAGAAAAAAAATTTATTTGGCACATTAACTGAAGACGACAAAACAGAACTCGCTGAAAAAAAAATACACGAATAGATGTAGAAACATAATACATTACAAAACCAAGTTCAAAAAGAGAAAGAGAAAATAAACAAAAACAAATATAAAACAAATGAAATTTAAATGCAAATTCACAAAAGCAAGAAAAAAAAATTAAATAAATTTCATAATATGAATAAAACAATATCTTGTTAATCATAAGCTTAACATTAGTGACAATATTGTCAATAGTAATAATAAGTTATTCTTTATTCAAATGCAAAAATGTACCAAAACGAATAATAATCAGATATAAAAATAATGCAGCAACACAACCAACCATCGAAAATAAAGACGAAGCAACCGAGAAGAACAACGACTTAGGAACGCACCATATACTTAACGCTTGAGGACAAGCCGATTTCTAGGGGATGGGGAAGTGACATCCAGATCACGCAGATCTCTCATGTCCACACTCACTCCAACAACGCCAACGCCACATAAACAATGCCAACGCATGCAACCACGCCAACGCCCGCCACATAAACATAAACAGTAGCATACATAACGCCACGCGCAGACCCCTTTTGCAACATCAGCAAATTTCGTCAATAACAAACCCAACTGAAGCCAGCGATCATAACGCCATACGCCTTCACCAGAATATTCTAACAATAACAAATCCCACTGGAGCCAGCGATCATAACGCCTTCGTCAGCAGATTCTAACATAAGCAATTTTACTTTAAACAAAAACCCTTCAATAAGCCAATCTTGAAATAAGACGCAAATGCGAGCTTTCTTTATCGATTAAGCCAGTAGCATAAGTGAGTTACATTTTGTACACCAAACTGAAAAGACGCGTTTTGATGAATAAAGAATTATATTTATTTTAATCAAATACCGTAATCAGACATTCAATTATATATATATATATATACATATAATTAAAACAAAAAAAAAACAATAATAAGAATAACAAAAGAAATATAAATATTAAATAATGAATAGCCCTGAACGCGGCGAATGTGCAGAGAGCACACGCCGATTGCTGTAAAAGTGAACAGCAGCTAATGCTGAAAGAGAGAATGGCTATGACCCACTCCAGAGCTGCCAACTCTTGTGCCTCTTGTAGCATCGGATTCTACACGAAAGAATCGTTGCTTCCGTAAATCAGATTTTATTAAACTTAACCAATTATTATTTGACACTGATTGGGCAGAACTTTACTCTTGCACCAATCTGGATAATGCTGTGACAATATTTTAATTTTCATATATTTTTTTTTGTTATTCTTATTATTGCATGTTGCATGGTTTTTTTGTTTTAGTTATGTGTATATATATATATATATAACTATATACATATATATATATTTATTTATTGTTATGTTTTATGTGTATAAGTGTGAGTCCAATTTTAGTTTTTGGAGTCACTCTTATCTTCCACCCTTTTAATTTTGGAGATCTGGAACTCACCCGTCGCCTTGCTGTGTGGCTTCAAGTCGCTCACGTGTGCCGTCCTTATCCGCTTGTCTGCCGAGCTCCTCAGTTTGCAGATCACCGGTGATTTGAAATCTATTATTTGGTACGGGCCGCCGTATCTCGGTGCAAGCTTGGCTGCGAATCCCTCCGCCGCATTTGATAGATGGTGTAATTTCACCACACTCTATCTCCAATTTTGGGGCTCCATTGCATGCGACGAAGGTTGTAGTGCCTGCTTAGTCTTGCGAGGCCTTTTTCAAGCTTCGCCGAACGATTTCGAAAATGTCTTTCAGCTTATTTTCTAACCAGTACAGCTCTGCCGTATTCCTGGATATCCAGCAAGAGTTTGATCGCGTATGGCATGATGGCCTGCTTTTGAAGCTTAAGTCCCTACTACCATCGGCGCAGTATTTACTGCTCAGGTCTTACCTGCTTGGCCGTTCTTTTATGGTTGAAGTTAGGGGAGAGCGATCAAACATCCGCCCCATCAGAGCGGGTGTACCGCAGGGTAGTGTCCTCGGACCTGCCCTGTACACTTTGTACACTGCGGACTTGCCGATTCTGGTAGCGTGAAACACGCTGCTTGCCACTTACGCGGATGACACTGTGTTCCTTGCTAACTCCTCCACTGCTTGGAGAGCAGCAGCGGTTACGCAGAGGTTCTTGGATGGTTTTAGTACCTGGGCCAACCGGTGGAATCTGCGTCAATGAGAACAAGTCTCAGCACTGTACGTTTGCGCTCAGGAGTGGTAACTGTCCAACAGTCCGACTCAACAGCACTGTCATACCTCAGGAGAACCATGTTCGCTACCTGGGTATGTATCTGGACAGGAAACTTACCTGGCGCAAACACATACAGATCACGGCAGCAGCGTGTAGATCCAAAGGGCGAAACTCAACTGGTTGCTGAAGTCATCCAGCAAACTCAGCTTGAGCAACAAGTTGCTGGTGTACAGGAGCATCATCGTGCCCACATGGACATATGGGATTCCATTTTGGGGCACAGCAGCAAAATCGTGGATTAATCCAATCCAAGTTCTGCACAACAAGGTGCTAAGAGACATCTCTGGTGCTCCACCCTATATGAGCAATATAACGCTGCACAACAACTTCTGTGTACCAACAGTCATTAGTCAAATAAACCGACATACAAGCCGTTACAATGACCGGTTGCATAACCATGTCAACCCTTTGGCCTGTTCACTAGGGTCAAACACAACCCGCAGACGCTTAAAGCGCCTACACACCAGCGACCTCTGGACAGCTGGCCGTTAATTGTAACTTAATATGCAATAAATGTTTTATCTAATATTAAATTAATGTTACTTAATTTTGTAATATGCTAAAACCAATTATTTGTTTATGTTATTTAATTTAAATTCCTGCTATTATGTATACTATCTCCAAAACAATATTTTATAACCTTTCAATAGGTTGATCAATATTAAATTAAATTGCTACATTAAAAAAAAAAAAACATGTGGCCTGCCGCGGCCAATTGACTTGGCTTATATTGCTGGCATATTTACATTGTTGAACATATGCTCTCAAGTCTCTGTATAGTCCTGGCCAATAGTAGCGCGCTGCTACTCGGGCTATTGTTTTTCTAATACCCGTGTGTCCTACGGCGGCGGTGTTGTGGTTCTCGCTTAGAACCTGTGTCCGCTTGCCCGTTGGCACACACATTTTCCAGGCTGCTACATCCTCCGTTCCAGCTCGATGAGGGATGTGCCTGTATAAGTTTCCAGATTCCTCCTATAATCTGGAAACTTTCTGGGATTTTTCGTTATGGCCGTTCGCATCTTTGGATCCAGTGGCAGTCTTTATTCGCTTGGTCCCTTGCGTCTTCCACAGTTGAGACTCTCAGGCATGTCTCCATCCTGCCTGGGGGGCTTTCGATGCATTTGAGCCACTTCCTGTTCGGCTCCCGCTCGACCCTCGATGGCGGACGCCGGTGTCCGTTTCCTGACGGACAACATACTGGCGTACGAATTCCAATACGTCCACACGTCCAACAATAATCCAGCATAGGATTCATACACTCTTTCGCGCAGTGTCCCTCCTGGCCGCAAAATCTGCAGGCCATATCTGGGTTGATAATATGTGTTTGTGTGTTGTCGCGTCCGGGGGCTGGTCTTGGTCTCGTCCTCGGGGCTTCGGCTCTCTCGTTGTATACTTGGCTGTATTTTCCTCCACTGTCCGCTATAGCCATGAATCTTGGCCTGTTTTGCCTTGGTGCTGGCTCTGTGTGGTGGTATTGACGCATCTGTGGTGGTTCCATGTGTCAGCGTGATGGCTCCATACGTCTCTGTTGAGGCTCCATGTGCATTCGCTGTGGAGTGTTGTAGTCCGTGTGCTTCACGCGTCTCTGCTGAGGCTCTCTGTACATTCGCTGTGGAGTGCTGTAATCCGTGTGCTCCACGCGTCTCTGCTGAGGCTCTCTGTGCATTCGCTGCGGAGTGCCGTAACTTGGCTCCTCTATGCGGCTTTGCTGTCGCAACTTCTCCCTGTCGACCTCGAGTTCCTCAAATTCGGCTGCCAAGTGCATCAATTCCGCCAAGTTCTGGAATTGACCTGGCCTTGCGTATGCTCGCAGGTCTGGGAGGCTGTTGTTGTATATTTTGTGAAGTTGTTTTAGCGCCGTATACTGCAGTGGCCGCTTTAGCGTCTCTTCGTCCCTCAAGTTCTCAATGTAATCCCTCGGCAAGAAGTATGTTACCCATGTCGTCCAGTGTTGATTGTTGGCTACATACCATTTCAGAGCCTGCAGTAGGTCAGGCATGGCTCTGGGAACCAGATTCAAGTTGAGTCCATACGTATCCGCAGACCACTCGACTTGTTCCAAAAATTCTAACGGCTCCGTGGTGCCGTCGAAGCGAAAGTTCCACTCCCGAACTGGTTTCGCTACCCTAGGGTATTCTTGAGACATAGTCGTCGCCGTGTGGTCGCTTATGGACACTCTCCTTGATGGCTGTGGTGCGGGTGATCCCCATACTGTGTGGCTGGCGTATCGCGCGCGCGCTGCTGCGCTGATTGCCGGTATGCTCAATTGGACGAAATCAATGTTCGTTGCTCCTCTTGCATCCGGAAGTTGACCGATTTCTTTGGCCGGTGAATATTTGCCATGAATCGCTGCCAATTCCCCAATCCGCGTGCTGAATGGGAGTCTGCATTCGTGAGTGTCTACCCACTCTCCGAATTGTCGACGCATAACATCCAGTGTGCCACTTAGCTCCACTTGGAATTCTTCTCCATACTTTAGTACTTCATCCTTTTTTAGGTTGTAAACCCACGCGCGAACCATTTTGTTGTCAATGTATATAATGTGTGTTATTAATTATCGCAACTACCAAAGTTGGGCGCCAGTTGTAACGGACCGTTTTGCTTCTGCCGAGCTAAAACTCAGTCGAGCTGTGGGTCCGTGCAACAAATTTATATTTGGTTGCGATTGCGATAATTGATAACACGTGGCTTTTATTATATATTTAATAATAGTTTCTTTATTATGTTTCTTGCTTGCACAGATTTATTTATGCATCGCGGGGTAACGGCGGTCCACTGAAGCCCTTGGTCAGCTTCGAAGTGTGCACCTTGTGAGGAGCCATATAGCGTTGGCAATTAAATGTATGTAAATATACATTTATGCTATATGCGCCCCTCACAGTAACTGCATATCAGGCCGAAATCCGACCCTGAGTGCAGTTGCGGCGAATTCGCTCTCTTTCGCCCTCTCTCTTTCCTGCGCAGGTTGTCAGCCATATAAGCGTGTCTGACACACATGTCCGTTAGGACATGTGCCGTTATAGTGTGAGGAGTTTGGCGAGTGCAATATCGCCATCCATACTCGCACTAACGGCAGACATGGGCTGGCGCCAGCGAAAAGGTAGTGGAAAATTACCAAAGATCACGCCACCGAGACGAGCACGTGATCTTTGGTACAGTCGCGACAAAAGGCTGCGACGCAGGCCTATAAAAAGGGCGTCGCAGCACACAACGAGAAGTCAGTAGAAAATCAAAACGGAGTCAAGAACTAAAAGTCACGCTGCCAAAACTAAAAGTGAATAAATCAAGAATCAAAACTAAAAGTGAAAGTAAGCAGAAACTCTGCTCAAACGGACACAGAAGTGTGAAATCGACAAGTGCAACGGAGGACAACGTGTGTCGAATAGGACGACACATAACCACCGCGTCGAAGGACAACAACACGCCGAAGGACACAGGACATTGGAGTCCTGAAATCGGGTGAGAAGTGTAATCCTTGCCACGCTTGAGCGTAGCGGCAGGCAAATCCGTGCCTAGGTGAGAATAAGTGCGTGAAAAACCTGTGATTAGACAGCGCGTGTACGAGCGAATCCTGGGAGATAACCAGAGTGCCGTACGGTGTCGCTGTCGGGCAGGCAGAACCACTGATTTCCCTAGCTGGTGCGCGAGGCGTCTGGAGCAAAACTCTTGCGAACAGGTGAACGCTTCGAAGCTGACCAAGGGCTTCAGTGGACCGTCGTCACCCCGCGGTACACAAATAAATCTGTACGAGCGAAGAATAAAAATAAAGAAAAGCATTGTGCAAAACATATATACAATACGTGTTCTAATTATCGCAAACGCAACAAAATACAAATTCGTTGCACGGACCCACAGCTCGACTGAGTATAGCCCGGCAGAGCAAAACATTTAATTGCCAATGCTATATGGCTCCTCACAACTTACAGCCAAGAACAAATTATTTTTAAAGTCATTGGGCCTAAAAATAAGAGAACAATGACTAATTTGTTAACTGTTCGAGAGAAACCCTATTCGGATGTGAGTATAATCAAAAAAGAATATCATAGCTACTCTCCCTATCTCCAATCATTTAAGAGTAATGATGAAGTTAGAATCACAATCCAAAATCAGGAGTTATATGTAGTCCCGAGCGAGAGTTTTATTAATATTGAGGGCTCGATTTCTTTGGCTAACAACACGCCTAGTTAAGGTGGTGAACTAAAAAACAATTGAATGAGCTATCTTTTTGATGAGGTTCGATATGAGTTGAATGGAATTGAAATTGATCGAACTAGGTTTGTTGGTACTTCAACCACCTTAAAAAATTACATTTCCTTGAATAAGCCTGAAAGTCGTATGCTTGAGAATTCTGGTTGGTTTAATACGAAAAACAACTGGCAAATTATGGATATTTTAATTACTCTATTCCTCTTAAAAACTTGCTTGGATTTTGTGAAGGCTTTAACAAAGTCTTACTAAATTGTAAACATGAACTAATTCTACTCATAACTAAAAATATGGATGATGTATGTCATTTAAAGTAAAGTAAATTTAAAGTAATGAGTATAAATTAAATATATCTAATATTACATGGAAAGTACCACATATTACTCTCAGTGATGAGAAGAAATTACTAATGTTAAACATAACAAAAAATGGAGGCTCACTACCACTAGCACTCCGCAGTTGGGGTTGTTATCTCAATCCAACACCAGCAGAGGGTAATCATCATGTATGAAATGCTAAGCTTGCAGCAAATAGAGAACGCCCTCGTTTTGCTAAAATAGCCTTTAAACTAGATAATAAATTGATTCAAAATCATTTGCGAAACTTGAAAGTGTATTTGAACTCTGAGACGTATCCCTATGATGATATGAATATAAATTTTAATCGTGATCGATTTGCAAGTTTGTATGATATGTATACAAATTTTCAAGAAAGTTACTATATGAAGCAGTCTGAACCGTTGTTAACACCTAAGGAATTGAAAGAAAAAGCACCAATTGTTTTATAGATCTAACACATCAGAATGGGATTGTGAAAACTGGCCCGATCGATATCAGAGTTTCCATTGAGTTGTTTGTATATTGTTTACTTATGTATGATCGGTTAGTTGAGTATTCACCATTAACGGGATTAGTTCAGGGCATTGTTTAAATAAATTTGATGGAGAATCAAGATGTCGTTAACATTCAAGGATTTTATGGAAATAACAATTATTTTATATTAAAAGAAATTGCCCTAGTTTTTAAGAATGGATATTACCAAGACGTTCATTACCTTATAAAACCACCATATGATTTTCTCAGATTAACTAAGAAGGCCCGTAAAACGGCAATATGGTTAACTAGAAATCAACACAATCTCTGTTGGAATGATGGAAATGATAGCTTTTTAAAAGTCAGAAATTATCTTCGTGAGCTTGTTAATAATATGAGAGTAATCACGAGGGGAGATACAAAGAAAAAGTCTCTTGAAAAGTATCTAAGGAGGTGTGTAATGAACATTGAAGAATTTGGATGCCCACTATTAGATGAGCTGAAATGTAATGTTTCTCCGACTGTGGGTCACATTCAAATAAAGGTGTATGTGCTGTAACGGACCGTTTTGCTTCTGCCGGGCTAAAACTCAATCGAGCTGTGGGTCCGTGCAACAAATTTATATTTGGTTGCGTTTGCGATAATTCATAATACGTGGTTTTTATTATATATATAACGATAGTTATATATCGGCCGGGAGCCGAGGCTGCCGAAAGCTTTGTTCGATGAAGTGGCGATCGGTACGGGTCAAGTAAGCCAAACGCCGAACGAAAGTGAAAATAAGCTTCTTTTTTTTTTAATGTATCAATTTAATTTAATATTGATCAACCTATTGAAAGGTTATAAAATATTGTTTTGGAGATAGTATACATAATAGCAGGAATTTAAATTAAATAACATAAACAAATAATTGATTTTAGCATATTACAAAATTACGTAACATTAATTCAATATTAGATAAAACACTTGTTGCATATTAAGTTACAATTAACGGCCAGCTGTCCAGAGGTCGCTGGTGTGTAGGCGCTTTAAGCGTCTGCGGGTTGTGTTTGACCCTAGTGAACAGGCCAAAGGGTTGACATGGTTATGCAACTGGTCATTATAACGGCTTGTATGTCGGTTTATTTGACTAATGACTGATGGTACACAGAAGTCGTTGTGCAGCGTTATATTGCTCATATAGGGTGGAGCACCAGAGATGTCTCTTAGCATCTTGTTGTGCAGGACTTGGATTGGATTAATCCACGATTTTGCTGCTGTGCCCCAAAATGGAATTCCATATGTCCATGTGGGCACGATGATGCTCCTGTACACCAGCAGCTTGTTGCTCAAGCTGAGTTTGCTGGATGACTTAAGCAACCAGTTGAGTTTCGCCCTTTTGGATCTACACGCTGCTGCCGTGATCTGTATGTGTTTGCGCCAGGTAAGTTTCCTGTCCAGATACATACCCAGGTAGCGAACATGGTTCTCCTGAGGTATGACCGTGCTGTTGAGTCGGACTGTTGGACAGTTACCACTCCTGAGCGCAAACGTACAGTGCTGAGACTTGTTCTCATTGACGCAGATGTTCCACCGGTTGGCCCAGGTACTAAAACCATCCAAGAACCTCTGCGTAACCGCTGCTGCTCTCCAAGCAGTGGAGGAGTTAGCAAGGAACACAGTGTCATCCGCGTAAGTGGCAAGCAGCGTGTTTCCGGCTACCGGAATCGGCAAGTCCGCAGTGTACAAAGTGTACAGGGCAGGTCCGAGGACACTACCCTGCGGTACACCCGCTCTGATGGGGCGGATGTTTGATCGCTCTCCCCTAACTTCAACCATAAAAGAACGGCCAAGCAGGTAAGACCTGAGCAGTAAATACTGCGCCGATGGTAGTAGGGACTTAAGCTTAAAAAGCAGGCCATCATGCCATACGCGATCAAACGCTTGCTGGATATCCAGGAATACGGCAGAGCTGTACTGGTTAGAAAATAAGCTGAAAGACATTTTCGAAATCGTTCGGCGAAGCTTGAAAAAGGCCTCGCAAGACTAAGCAAGGCACTACAACCTTCGTCGCATGCAATGGAGCCCCAAAATTGGAGATAGAGTGTGGGTGAAATTACACCATCTATCAAATGCGGCGGAGGGATTCGCAGCCAAGCTTGCACCGAGATACGGCAGCCCGTACCAAATAATAGATTTCAAATCACCGGTGATCTGCAAACTGAGGAGCTCGGCAGACAAGCGGATAAGGACGGCACACGTGAGCGACTTGAAGCCACACAGCAAGGCGACGGGTGAGTTCCCAGATCTCCAAAATTAAAAAGGGTGGGAAGATAAGAGTGACTCCAAAAACTAAAATTGGACTCACACTTATACACATAAAACATAACAATAAATAAATATATATATGTATATAGTTATATATATATATATATACACATACCTAAATCAAAAAAACCATGCACCATGCAATAATAAGAATAACAAAAAAAATATATGAAAATTAAAATATTGTCACAGCATTATCCAGATTGGTGCAAGAGTAAAGTTCTGCCCAATCAGTGTCAAATAATAATTGGTTAAGTTTAATAAAATCTGATTTACGGAAGCAACGATTCATTCGTGTAGAATCCGATGCTACAAGAGGCACAAGAGTTGGCAGCTCTGGAGTGGGTCATAGCCATTCTCTCTTTCAGCATTAGCTGCTGTTCACTTTTACAGCAATCGGCGTGTGCTCTCTGCACATTCGCCGCGTTCAGGGCTATTCATTATTTAATATTTATATTTCTTTTGTTATTCTTATTATTGTTTTTTTTTTGTTTTAATTATATGTATATATATATATATATAATTGAATGTCTGATTACGGTATTTGATTAAAATAAATATAATTCTTTATTCATCAAAACGCGTCTGTTCAGTTTGGTGTACAAAATGTAACTCACTTATGCTACTGGCTTAATCGATAAAGAAAGCTCGCATTTGCGTCTTATTTCAAGATTGGCTTATTGAAGGGGTTTTGTTTAAAGTAAAATTGCTTATGTTAGAATCTGCTGACGAAGGCGTTTGGCGTTATGATCGCTGGCTCCAGTGGGGTTTGTTATTGTTAGAATATTCTGGTGAAGGCGTATGGCGTTATGATCGCTGGCTTCAGTTGGGTTTGTTATTGACGAAATTTGCTGATGTTGCAAAAGGGATCTGCGCGTGGCGTTATGTATGCTACTGTTTATGTTTATGTTTATGAGGCGGGCGTTGGCGTGGTTGCATGCGTTGGCATTGTTTATGTGGCGTTGGCGTTGGCGTTGTTGGAGTGAGTGTGGACATGAGAGATCTGCGTGATCTGGATATGTCACTTCCCCATCCTAGAAATCGGCTTGTCCTCAAGCGTTAAGTATATGGTGCGTTCCTAAGTCGTTGTTCTTCTCGGTTGCTTCGTCTTTATTTTCGATGGTTGGTTGTGTTGCTGCATTATTTTTATATCTGATTATTATTCGTTTTGGTACATTTTTGCATTTGAATAAAGAATAACTTATTATTACTATTGACAATATTGTCACTAATGTTAAGCTTATGATTAACAGTATGTTTTATCATATTATTACTTATATAACGGATGACATTTTCTATGAAATTTATTTAATTTTTTTCTTGCTTTTGTGAATTTGCATTTAAATTTCATTTGTTTTATATTTGTTTATATTTATTTTCTTTTTCTTTTTGAACTTGGTTTTGTAATGTATTATGTTTCTACCTCTATTCGTGTATTTTTTTTTTCAGCGAGTTCTGTTTTGTCGTCTTCAGTTAATGTGCCAAATAATTTTTTTCTCTATTTTTTCTTCCTTTTTTTATAGTTTCTTTTCTTTGTTACGTTCATAATTCCATTTGTCTCATATGTTCCTCTTAAAACGTTTGTTGTGTATTTTCCTGACTTGTCTAATATTGCGTTCATTACTGGTATGGGATATTTATCGCTAACCTTTTTTTGTTAGGGCTTCGATAGTCTTTGACTATTCGGTATTCTTTATCTCTTGATACATCTTCTTTTTTGGGTATAATGCTTTGTCGCATCATTTCTTTCATTTGCCCGTTAACTTCCTCATCATAGCTTTGAGGATATCTATAAGGTTTCCTACAACAAGGATCCTCATCCTTTGTATTGATAGCGTGTTTTACAGTATTAGTGAAAGTCAAATTGTCACTCTCTTTATACTGAATGTCGCTAAATTCAAACAAAACTTTTGTTAACTTCGATTTTTCCTCCTTATTTAGATGTTCTAATCTAAATTGATTACCTTCAACTAGTTCGTTTTCTAGTGCGTATGCTGTATGTATGTCTTTTGTTAGTGGTGGGTCTTTGTATTCTTCTTCCTTGGTTTCGTTATTGTATTTAAATAAAAATTCAAAATCATTAAGTCTAACAAATTCGTCCTCGTAGTTGATCTCACTTTTACAATCCTTAAGGAACGTTCGGCCTAAGAGGATGTCATAATTTTTGGAAAAATTATGAATATAAAATTTTTGATCTGTCGGGCAAAGTTTGCTTGGAGCTAATGATATGCTCGTATTTAATTTTATTTTTCCATTTATTGTTTGGCAAGTAGTATTTTCCTTTGAAGTTTTACAATTAAAGAAATTTTTATTCATTAAATTTACCGATGAACCTGTATCTATTAAGCATCGTAAGTTTTGATTATTCATAACCATTCTTATGAATGGGATTCTGTGTTCATTCCCGAGGCTGGTAGATGAAAATTTTCAGTCCAGTCCATTCTTGATTGTCCACTAGTGCTAGGTCTTTGTCTTTTCATTGGTTGGTTAGGTGGTCTATTATTATTATTTGATTGATAATTGATAGGGTTTTGCATCCTGCCTTCATTTAATTTTAATTGATATTCATTGAACAATTGTCTATTAACTGTTGGTTCGGTTTGAATATTTTGATTTCTGTAATTTGTATTATAATAATGTTGTTGGTTTCTATAATTCTGATTATAATTTTGGTTGTAATTTTGTTGATTTCTATAATTCTGATTATAATTTTGGTTGTAATTTTGTTGATTTCATAATTCTGATTATAATTTTGGTTGTAATTTTGTTGAGGCTTAGGATAATATTTGTTATTATATTTATTGTACTGTGTATTAATTGTAGGTTTTGGTTTTTCTAATACTCGGTCTTCATATAGACCTAGTTCTTGAGCTACTGCTTTTAATTTATCTGTTGTTGATATATCGTATCTCGCTAACCGCATGTATAATCTGTCTGGTAATCTTTTATTATTACGTCACTTATAGTATTATTTAATGCCTTGGTGTACAGTGATTTATTTTCGGCATTGTTCCTATTATTAACTTATTTAATATTACAAAGGATTTCTGCTCGAGTTCTTCGAGAAACTTACGAATACTTCCTCCGAAATATGTGTTGTAGGCTACTCCTGGAATAGTTCTTCCACATGATGTTTGTGTTTTCTAAGTAGAAATTAATATTCTCCGTAGTGTTGCCCAGTCTCCTGGTAAGTGTCTGAATCGATGTTTTCATAGCGTCTCCATGTAGTTGCGTCTGAATTGCGTTTTTGTCAGTACATCAGTGGTTGGGTCAAGTTCCAAGATGAAATCAATCCGTCCGATGAAGCCTCCGATTCGTCTGTTTCTCCACCGAAGATGGGTATTGGCTGATTTGCGCAAGTGCTTGGTTTAGTGACTCCGATATCGTTTTTGTTGTTGATTTTATCTTTTTTTATTTTTTATTTTTGTTTTGTATTAGGTGTGTATATTGTTTTGTTTTCTTATAAATATGTTTCTTTCACTTTTGATATCTTTTATTAGTAATTTGTTTGAAGGTTCTCTTGTACACAAGACGAAAATTCTTCTTCGTCTGCTTCGCGTATTTATGTTTACTTTTTAAAAAAAGATTTACAAGGATCACGAGGTCCTTATGCGGATAACAGTTAATTTTCGCGGAACACTAGTACGTTGTCCTGAAAGGTTTACGACGTTTCACGATATTTCACTATTATCCTACCGGCTGCGCCAATTGAATGTCTGATTACGGTATTTGATTAAAAAAAATATAATTCTTTATTCATCAAAACGCGTCTGTTCAGTTTGGTGTACAAAATGTAACTCTACTTATGCTACTGGCTTAATCGATAAAGAAAGCTCGCATTTGCGTCTTATTTCAAGATTGGCTTATTGAAGGGTTTTTGTTTAAAGTAAAAGTTGCTTATGTTAGAATCTGCTGACGAAGGCGTTTGGCGTTATGATCGCTGGCTCCAGTGGGGTTTGTTATTGTTAGAATATTCTGGTGAAGGCGTTTGGCGTTATGATCGCTGGCTTCAGTTGGGTTTGTTATTGACGAAATTTGCTGATGTTGCAAAAGGGATCTGCGCGTGGCGTTATGAATGCTACTGTTTATGTTTATGTTTATGTGGCGGGCGTTGGCGTGGTTGCATGCGTTGGCATTGTTTATGTGGCGTTGGCGTTGGCGTTGTTGGAGTGAGTGTGGACATGAGAGATCTGCGTGATCTGGATATGTCACTATATATATACACATAACTAAAACAAAAAAACCATGCACCATGCAATAATAAGAATAGCAAAAAAAGAAAATACATAAACATTAAATAGTGAATAGCCCTGAACGCGGCGAAAAGTGAACAACAGCTAATGCTGAGAGAGAATGGCCATGACCTACTCCAGAGTTCACTAATGGAATCAAGGGCAGTGACCGCCGAAAGCGTTGTGCTTACCGCTGACATGAAAACAGTTAGCTCGCCGCGGTTACAGGAACCGACAAACAAAAACGTTTTGCTCGCAATATTGAGAGAGCAAGCGCAGCACCGCCGAAAACGTTGCGCTCGCCGCTTTGGCGGAAATAGGCAACAACAATGCTCGCAATATTGAGAGAGCAAGCGCAGCACACGCCGAAAACGTTTCGCTCACCGCTTTGGCGGAAATAGGCAACAACAATGCTTGCACTATGAAGAGCGCAAACACAGCGATCGTCGAAAAACGTTTCGCTCACCGCTTTGGCGGAAATATGCAACAACAATGCTTGCACTGTGAAGAGCGCAACACAGCGACCGCCGAAGACGTTTCGCTCACCGCTTTGGCGGAAATATGCAACAACAATTCTTGCACTATGAAGAGCGCAAACGCAACGACCGCCAACAGCATTTTGACACTAGTGTAGAGGCGTGCACAGAGAAAATCCAGCAACAACTGCACAGGATACCGTTGGTTAGTCACGGACACTAGTGTCGAGACGTGCATCGGCCAATAGAACGCTAACCCAAGGGATAAAGGACGCGAGCGCACACACCCACACAAAAGGGTATATAATGCGCCGCAATTATGCACAACTTGACAGTCGGCAATCGAAGGACGCAGGTCAACAGGACAAGGAAATGGACGTCGAGGGCGACAGAGAGGCACTGGGGCCCCCAAAACCCCCGATCGCGGTGGCTAAGCCGCTACGAAGCCGCTACCCGAGCGACCTCAGGGGATCAACCCAGAGGGAATCGGAACATTTCCCCGAGCTGCCGTCGACCCGCGAGCTGGACGAGTCCGCCGCACGATTCGCGGGGCCGCGTCCGCGTGGCGGACTCAATCGACGCAGACGACGTGGGAGCAGAAGTGGACGACGAGGGAGACGACGCGGGAGTAGCGACGAACGACGATGGAGACGGTCCCTACGCGCCCTACGACGACTCAAATCGACGAGGAAGGGCACAACGGGGATGGCGGTATCCAGCAGAACAGTCGCGGCTGGATAGTGGAAGTCTTCCACTACCGAAGAAAGGGGAGTGTGAGGAGCCATATAGCGTTGGCAATTAAATGTATGTAAATATACATTTATGCTATATGCGCCCCTCACAGTAACTGCATATCAAGCCGAAATCCGACCCTGATTGCAGTTGCGGCGAATTCTCTCTCTTTCGCCCTCTCTCTTTCATGCGCAGGTTGTCAGCCATATAAGCGTGTCTGACACACATGTCCGTTAGGACATGTGCCGTTATAGTGTGAGGAGTTGGGCGAGGCAATATCGCCATCCATACTCGCACTAACGGCAGACATTGGCTGGCGCCAGCAAAAAGGTAGTGGAAAATTACCAAAGATCACGCCACCAAGGCGATCACGTGATCTTTGGTACAGTCGCGACAAAAGGCTGCGACGCAGGCCTATAAAAAGGGCGTCGCGGCACACAACAGAGAACTCAGTCAGTAAAATTAAACAGTCGAGACTCAGGAAGTCGATTCTAAAACTAAAAGCTGAATGAATCAAGAATCAGAAGCTCACGTCAGAAACTAAAAGTGAAAATAAGCAGAAACTCTGCTCAAACGGACACAGAAGTGCGAAATCGACAAGTCAACGGAGACAAGTGTGTCAAACAGGACGACACAGAAGCACCGCGCCGAATGATCAGCACCGCGCCAAGGAACACCACCACGCCGAAGGACACACAGGACATTGGAGTCCTGAAATCGGGTGAGAAGTGTAATCCTTGCCACGCTTGAGCGTAGCGACAGGCAAATCCGTGCCTAGGTGAAAATAAGTGCGTGAAAACCTGTGGTTAGACAGCGCGTGTACGAGCGAATCCTGGTGAATAACCAGAGTGCCGTACGGTGTCGCTGTCGGGCAGGCAGAACCACTAATATCCCTAGCTGGTGCGCGAAGCGTCTGGAGCAAAACTCTTGCGAACAGGTGCACGCTTCAAAGCTGACCAAGGGCTTCAGCGGACCGTCGTCACCCCGCGGTACACACATACATCTGTACAAGCGAAGAATTACAATAAAGAAACCATTGTGCAATATAATATAAAACTACGTGTTCTAAATTGTCGCAAACGCAACCAAATATAAATTTGTTGCACGGACCCACAGCTCGACTGAGTTTTAGCCCGGCAGAGCAAAACGGTCCACTACAACTGGCGCCCAACTTTGGTTTTTGCGAAATTGATAAACACAGTATATATATATTGACATAAAATGGTGCGCGCGCGTTGGTTTATAACCTCAAGAAAGAGGAAGTGCTAAAATACGGAGCGGAATTCGAGGTGGAACTGAGTGGGAATCTGGACGCCATGCGTCGGCAATTTGGAGAGTGGGTGGACACTCACCAAGCCAGACTCCCCTATAGCACGCGGATTGCGGATTTGGCAGCCATCCATGGCAGAACATCACCGGCCAAAGAGATAGGCAAAGTTGCAGATGTGAAAGATACGACGACATTCGACTTCACACAGCTAAGCGTCCCAGCAACTAGCGCAGCAGCGCGCGCGCTAGAATCCAGCCGCACACTTTGGGCAACGCCACCACCACCATCAAGAAGAGTGTCCATAGGTGACCACACGGCGACGACTATGTCCCAGGAATACCCGCGGGTAGCGAAGCAAGTCCGGGAGTGGAACTTTCGCTTCGACGGCTCAACGAAGCCGTTAGAATTCCTGGAACAAGTTGAGTGGTCAGCCGATACCTATGGCCTCAACTTAAATCTGGTTCCCAGGGCCATGCCGGAACTGCTACAGGGAATGGCCCTGAAGTGGTACGTTGCGAACAATGAACACTGGACGACATGGGTAAGTTTCGTCCAAAGTTTTCAAGAGTATTTCCTGCCAAGGGATTACTTTGAAAACTTAAGAGACGAAGTCACCCGCAGACGCCAGGCGATGACCGAGCCATTCAAGCACTACATGGTGGAAATGCAGACGTTAATGCGACCACTGCAGTACTCGGCGGAAAAGCAGCTCCACAAAATATACTCCAACAGCCTTCCAGACCTGCGAGCGTATGCCAGGCCAGGTCAATTCCAAACTCTGGGGGAATTGTTGCATTTGGCAGCTGCGTTTGAAGAGCTCGAAGCAGACAGAGAAAGGCTGAGGCAGCAGAGCCGCATGGAGCAGGCGAGATACGACTCCCCGCAGCAGAACCGCATGGAGCAGCCGAGATACGACCCTCCACAGCAGAGACACATGGAGCCGCAACAGAGCCGCATGGTGCAGCCGAGGTATAACACTCCACAGAGGAGGCAAGCAGAGCCTCAACAGAGACGTATGGAGCCACCGCAGATGCGTCACTACCACCAGACGGAACCAGCAACACGACAAAACCGGCAACGATTCATGGCAATGGCGGATAGTGGAGAAACACAACCAGACTCGAGACCGAGACCAGCCCCGAGGACGAGACCAAGACCAGCCCCGAGGACGAGGCGGGACAACGTCGAAACTCATATACACAATCCAGCAATGGCCTGCAGATTTTGCGGCCAAGAGGGCCACATAGCAGTAGATTGCACAAACCCCATGCTGGATTATTGTTGGATGTGCGGGCGCATTGGAGTCCGTACAGCAGGATGTTGCCCGTCGGGAAACGGACACCGGCGTCCGCCACCGAGGGGCGAGCGGGAGCCGAACAATGCAGCCCCGAGGCGCTAATCGGTAGCCTACAGGACGAGGGAGCGCAGCTGACAGCGGTCGTAGAGATCGGCAACTGTCAATACAAGGCTACGATCGACACAGGGGCCACGAGTAGTTTCGTTAGCGAGAAGCTAGCTCGTGGACTGTTCGACGTGAGCCGACGGTGCGCAACCGAACGGCGAGTCCGAATGGCAGATGGCCGAAACAGCGGAGTCCGGGAACAAGTCGAGGTAAATGTCAGGCTCGGACGGAGCAATATGGACATCGCTCTACTAATACTCCCAGGAATCATAGACGACTTGGTTCTTGGATGGGATTTTCTGTCGGGCATGGGCACGGTTTTGGAGTGCGCCGGATTGACGATTAAATATACCTGGGAACGCAAGTGCAAGCAACATCGGGAGGAGAGACTGTCTGTGGCAAAGACAGTCATACCACCAGCAAATCCGGACGCAGAGATCGATGCATTTTTGCGACAGGAATTAGCCGCTTTTGATGGTCATAAAGGGAACATCGCCCATAACGGAGCATCGCATCGTTATGAGCGACGATCGGCCCATCAAAGCAGCGATACTTCCCTAAAAATCCGAAAATGCAGGCCGAGATCAACAAACAAGTTGATGAACTACTGTCCAAGGGATGCATCGAGCCATCAAAAAGCCCGCACAGCGCACCCATAGTGATGGTTACGAAAGAAAACAGGGAAATGGCGCCTCTGCGTGGACTTTAGGCAACTGAACGCCAAGTCCGTGAAAGACGCATACCCCCTCCCAAGAGTGCACCACATCCTGGACCAGCTAAGAGAGGCGCGGTTCATCACGAGCCTGGACCTCAAGGATGGCTACTGGCAGATCCCGATGGAGAAGGAAAGTCGAGCGAAGACGGCATTCACGGTCCCAGGGAAAGGACTGTTCCAATGGAAAGTGATGCCATTCGGACTCCACTCAGCACCAGCTACGTTTCAGAGAGCCCTCGACCGCGTGATTGGACCCGAGATGATGCCACATGCATTCGCATACTTGGACGACATCATTGTGATCGGGAAAACACGCGAGGAGCATATGGACAATCTGAGAGAAGTATTCCGACGGCTGAGGGCAGCAAATCTGAGGATAAACGTGGAGAAGTGCGACTTCTTCAAACAAGAGTTAAAATACCTCGGTCACCACGTCACGGAAGATGGAATCCGCACTGACCCCGAGAAGGTAGCTGCCATCGCCGAGCTGAAGCCACCGGGAAATGTCAAGGAACTGCGGCAATACTTGGGAGTGGCATCATGGTATAGGCGATTCGTACCAGATTTCGCCACAACAGTGCACCCACTAAACGCGCTGCTCAAGAAGGGAACCAAATGGGAATGGACCAGAGAGCGGCAGGAAGCTTTCGAAAAGGTGAAAGCAAAGCTGACACAATCACCGGTGTTGGCATGCCCAGATTTCTCCAGGCCATTTTGCTTGCAAACGGATGCTAGCAATTATGGCTTGGGGGCGATATTGACCCAAAACTCAGTGGAGGGTGAACGGGTCATATCGTATGCAAGCAGATCCTTAAATGGTGCGGAGCGCAACTACTCTGCGACCGAGAAGGAGTGCCTTGCAATAATCTGGGGCATAAGAAAGATGCGACCTTACTTGGAGGGATACCACTTCACCGTCATCACGGATCATATGGCACTGAAGTGGCTGAACTCCATCGAAAGCCCCTCAGGCAGGATTGCGAGCACTGGAGCTGCAACAATTTGATTTCGATATCAAATACAGGAAGGGAAACCTGAATATATGTTGCAGATGCCCTATCTCGACAGCCCCTGAAGGATACATGCCGCCGAATCTCAACGGTGGAAAACGCGATGGACCAAGCAAATAAAGACTGCCCCTGGATCCAAAAGATGCGAGCCACCATAGACAAGAATCCCAGAAAGTTTCCAGATTATATGGAGGAATCTGGAAACTTATACAGACACATCCCCCACAGGGCTGGAACGGAGGATGTCACAAGCTGGAAACTGTGTGTGCCAACCGGACAAGCGGACACAGGTGCTGAACGAGAACCACAACACCGCCGCCGCAGGACACACGGGGAGCAGGAAAACAATAGCCCGAGTAGCAGCGCGCTACTATTGGCCAGGCTTATACCGAGACGTGAGAGCATACGTTCAACAATGTGAAATATGCCAACAATATAAGCCAAGTCAATTGGCCGCGGCCGGACACATGCTCACCCAAATACCTGAAGAGCCGTGGAGCACGGTATGTGCAGACTTCGTGGGACCATTACCGAGGTCCACCCATGGAAACACGATGCTGCTGGTATTTGTAGACCGCTTCTCGAAGTGGACCGAGATGGTGCCACTTAGAAGCGCTACAACGGCATCGCTGCAAAAGGCCTTCAGGGAGAGGATTCTGGCACGGTTCGGAGTGCCAAAGGTTTTAATAACGGACAACGGCACACAATTTACCAGCAGGGCGTTTAAAAATTTCCTCGAGGAGATGGGAGTTAAACATCAGTTCACTGCGCCGTACACGCCACAGGAGAATCCAACGGAGCGAGCTAACCGGATGGTGAAAACAATGATCGCCCAGTTCGCGAAGAACAACCAACGACGCTGGGATGAGGCGCTACCGGAGCTGACACTGGCAGTCAACACGAGCGTCTCAAGCACGACAGGATGCAGCGCGGCCTTCATCACACAGGGCCGGGAGCCGAGGCTGCCGAAAACTTTGTTTGATGAAGAGGCAATCGGTACGGGTCAAGTAAGCCAAACGCCGAACGAAAATGAAAATAAACTAAAAGACATTTTCGAAATTGTTCGGCGAAGCTTAGAAAAGGCCTCTCAAGATCAGGCAAGGCACTACAACCTTCGTCGCAGGCAATGGAGCCCCAAAATCGGAGATAGGGTGTGGGTGAAATTACACCATCTATCGAATGCGGCGGAGGGATTCGCAGCCAAGCTTGCACCGAGATACGGCGGCCCGTACCAAATCATAGATTTCAAGTCACCGGTGATCTGCAAGCTGAGGAGCTCGGCAGACAAGCGGATACGGACGGCACACGTGAGCGACTTGAAGCTACACAGCAAGGCGACGGGTGAGTTCCCAGATCTTATACTTATACACCTAAAACATAACAATAAATAAATATATATATAATTATATATATATATACACATAACTAAAACAAAAAAAAAATGACCCAATCCAGAGATCACTAAGGAAATCAAGGGCGGTGACCGCCGAAAGCGTTATGCTTACCGCTGACATGAAAACAGTTAGCTCGCCGCGGTTACAGGAACCGACAAACAAAAACGTTTTGCTCGCACTATCGAGAGCGTAAGCGCAGCAGCTGCTCAAAACAGTTAGCTCGCCGCTTTTACAAAAAGCGAAAACAAAAACGCTTGCACTAAGAAGGGAACAAAAGTGCAACGACCGCCGAAAACGTTTTGCTCGCAATATTGAGAGAGCAAGCGCAGCACACGCCGAAAACGTTGCGCTCGCCGCTTTGGCGGAAATAGGCAACAACAATGCTCGCAATATTGAGAGAGCAAGCGCAGCACACGCCGAAAACGTTTCGCTCACCGCTTTGGCGGAAATAGGCAACAACAATGCTTGCACTATGAAGAGCGCAAACACAGCGATCGTCGAAAAACGTTTCGCTCACCGCTTTGGCGGAAATATGCAACAACAATGCTTGCACTGTGAAGAGCGCAAACACAGCGACCGCCGAAGACGTTTCGCTCACCGCTTTGGCGGAAATATGCAACAACAATGCTTGCACTATGAAGAGCGCAAACGCAACGACCGCCAACAGCATTTTGACACTAGTGTAGAGGCGTGCACAGAGAAAATCCAGCAACAACTGCACAGGATACCGTTGGTTAGTCACGGACACTAATGTCGAGACGTGCATCGGCCAATAGAACGCTAACCCAAGGGATAAAGGACGCGAGCGCACACACCCACACAAAAGGGTATATAATGCGCCGCAGATTATGCACAACTTGACAGTCGGCAATCGAAGGACGTCAGGTCAACAGGACAAGGAAATGGACGTCGAGGGCGACAGAGAGGCACTGGGGCCCCCAAAACCTCCGATCGCGGTGGCTAAGCCGCTACGAAGCCGCTACCCGAGCGACCTCGAGGGGATCAACCCAGAGGGGAATCCGGGAACATTTCCCCGAGCTGCCGTCGACCCCCGAGCTGGACGAGTCCGCCGCACGATTCGCGGGGCCGCGACCGCGGGCGGACTCAATCGACGCAGACGACGCGGGAGCAGAAGTGGACGACGAGGGAGACGACGCGGGAGTAGCGACGAACGACGATGGAGACGGTCCCTACGCGCCCTACGACGACTCAAATCGACGAGGAAGGGCACAACGGGGATGGCGGTATCCAGCAGAACAGTCGCGGCTGGATAGTGGAAGTCTTCCACTACCGAAGAAAGGGGGAGTGTGAGGAGCCATATAGCGTTGGCAATTAAATGTATGTAAATATACATTTATGCTATATGCGCCCCTCACAGTAACTGCATATCAGGCCGAAATCCGACCCTGATTGCAGTTGCGGCGAATTCGCACTCTTTCGCCCCCTCTCTTTCATGCGCAGGTTGTCAGCCATATAAGCGTGTCTGACACACATGTCCGTTAGGATGTGCCGTTATAGTGTGAGGAGTTTGGCGAGTGCAATATCGCCATCCATACTCGCACTAACGGCAGACATGGGCTGGCGCCAGCAAAAAGGTAGTGGAAAATTACCAAAGATCACGCCACCAAGGCGATCACGTGATCTTTGGTACAGTCGCTACAAAAGGCTGCGACGCAGGCCTATAAAAAGGGCGTCGCAGCACACAACAGGAACTCAGTCAGTAAAATTAAAAGTGAGACTCAGGAAGTGAGTCAAAAACTAATAGTGAATGAATCAAGAATCAGAAGTCCGTCAGAACTAAAGTGAAAATAAGCAGAAACTCTGCCCAACCATACACAGAAGGGCAAACAGGACGACACAGAAGCACCGCGCCGAATGATCAGCACCGCGCCAAGGAACACCACCACGCCGAAGGACACACAGGACATTGGAGTCCTGAAATCGGGTGAGAGGTGTAATCCTTGCCACGCTTGAGTGTAGCGACAGGCAAATGCGTGCCTAGGTGAGAATAAGTGCGTGAAAACCTGTGGTTAGACAGCGCGTGTACGAGCGAATCCTGGTGGATAACCAGAGTGCCGTACGGTGTCGCTGTCGGGCAGGCAGAACCACTAATATCCCTAGCTGTGCGCGAGGCGTCTGGAGCAAAACTCTTGCGAACAGGTGCACGCTTCAAAGCTGACCAAGGGCTTCAGCGGACCGTCGTCACCCCGCGGTACACACATACATCTGTACAAGCGAAGAATTACAATAAAGAAACCATTGTGCAATATAATATAAAACTACGTGTTCTAAATCGTCGCAAACGCAACCAAATATAAATTTGTTGCACGGACCCACAGCTCGACTGAGTTTTAGCACGGCAGAGCAAAACGGTCCGTTACAGGAGCATATCCTGAAAATATTGGCTCTTAGTGTCAAAAAGCAACTTTCGCAGCTCGTACGCAGCCCGCCTAAAGTCCCTTAGATCCACACAAAACGTGGTGGACAATAGACAGCCGCTAGGACTGCTTCGCCTTGATCACTAGCGACATTAACTTCAGCATATTGTGCGCAGAGCCAACTTATGGGAGTCAGTGCATGATGTTGCAGAGAAGATCTTATGATCACTGCTGCTCCACCACTCATGCGATCCGACGGATGATTGGCTATGTGGATGTCGTAGCCTGGTAGCCTATAGTGTTATCTGGAGCAGTAGTGAGTCTCACAGACCAACATTACATCTATTTGAAGGCGATGAATAAACAACTCCAACTCATTGGCGTTATTTGCATGGCCATTGGCATTCCACACGCCAACGCGCATCCCAATTTGGCACATTTATTGACAAGTACAGCGTGCAAAAGGCTCATTATGGCCATCATTGTCTCACTTAACTTGTCGAATTTTGACATAAGACTTTCAAGCTGGGGATTGGCGTGATGATAATACAGGTAAGGCTGTTGCACTAGATGATATTGATCCTGTGAGGGCTGCTGTTGTTGACGCAATGGCAGCTGGTGTTGTTGTTGAAGGCTTAGTTGCTGTTGATGCTCTTGCTGCATGTGCTGTTGCTGTTGGTGTTGCTGCTGCTGGTGTTGCTGCTGCTGGCGTTACTGAAGTTGTGGCTGTTGTTGTTGATGAAGCTGCCGCTGATGGTGACTCTGCTGCTGATGGTGACGCTGCTGCTGGGCACTTGCCCAAGTTGCTGCAGGAGTAGAGGAGCCGTTTGCAGTATGGCGGCATCAGCATATGAAAATTGTTCTCTGCGTATAGGAGCCGGTCTTCTTGGGCGCGACTTTTGCAGGTATTGAGCCGGCCTTCCAGACTGAGCCACAAGTTTCCTTTCCTTGGTAACGCGCTGATAAGCTGGGCATCCTTTCCAGCATCCAATGGTTTTCGCACACCTGACTTGCATGTGCTGAACCACACTTTACGCAGCGATGATGCTTTTGGCAATATTTCATAGTGTGGCCAAATTCCTGGCAGCGGTGGCACTGTGGGATGTTCAAATGTCGATCAGGGCATTCAACAGAAATGCGCACCTGAGAAATGGAGCGTAGGTTGTAAATCTTTTTGTTATTCGCAGCAGGCTCCACCTCTAAATAACAAAGGCTTCAACTCCTTCTGGCTAAAACGACTTACAATTGTTTGGACAACACGCACTGCGTGCCCAGATCTCATCTCTGAGGCAATCAATTTTCTGCAGCGATGGATGCAGTCCTCTGATCACCACTCGAAAACCTCTGTCGTCCTTTAGTTGGTAGGAGTGAAAAGGCATTCGCTTCTCCGTGAACAATCTGTGAACTGGCCTGTAAGCGTCAATACAACTTGGCATAACTCTTACAGTACCACCACCACTGCATTTATGCATAAAGCTGTGAGGCGGCGTGACAGAATTTAGTGCTTCGAGCAGTCCAACAACATTGGTGATACCCTCAGCAATAAGTGGAGGAGACTTGTAGGCTGAAGTTCAGCAGTGCAAGTATTTGACTGAGAACTATCAAGTATATCGGCGGCAGCGCTTAGAATTGGGACCACATTGTCAACAATCGGCGGAGTCAATATCTGAGTCAGAATCTGACAGCAGATCCCCTAATGCTTGCGGTGCTGCACAAGCACCAGCAGAAGCTGATGGCACTCCGTCCAAGTCAATTTCATCATCGTTTGTCGTGATTTTCTTTTTTTTTTGCTGGCATTGTTGTTGATGGCCATGTTTTTGTGGAGATTGTGATTATTTTTGTTATTGGTGTTCTTTTTGTGGCTGTGGCATTTGCAATTGTTCTTGCATTGTTGACGTTGTTGTTGTTGTTGTTGCTGCTTGCCGAGCGAGAGCTCAGATTACAGCGGAGTTCGCTGGTCTTTTTGGCAAGAGAAGGCGACCACCAAGAAACTGGAGCTGCAGTGTCAGGCGCGTCGCCGGGAGTTTCGATATGAGGAGTGGTGGCGGCGCACGTAGAAATCACACTGAGTGAGGGCCTCTTGCAAAATTAGTTTTCCGCCAGCAGAACTGCTCGCGAGCGTCGATAGTTTCAAATCGCGAGAGGGTTACGCGTAACACTCACGCTGTTAAAAAAATAAAATAAAATAAAAATAAAATAATTTTTTCGATGCAAAAAGTTTTAGTGTGACCGAATGCTCCGAGGATGATGTACTGTTCTGAGTATATTTGCTAACCTTTACTTGAATTATTTACCTTGTCTGTTGAGACTTGTTGTTTTCCCGCTCTTGAAAGGAATCCTTTATTATTCCTCTCCATAAAAATGGCTCAAAGTCTGATATAAAAAACTATAGGGGTATATCCAAATTGTCCGCAATACCTAAGGCATTTGAGAAAATATTAACGACTCTTATGTAGATCTATTATTTCACCATTCCAGCATTGTTTTATGAAATGTAGGTCGACTACCAGTAACATTCTTGAATTTACTTCCCTTGTGTTCAAGGGATTTCAGAATAATATGCAAACTGATGTCGTTTATACAAACTTCGGTATTGCATTTGATTCTGTTAACCATTGTCTCCTTCTCCACAAACTAAACCTTATAGGATTTCCTACAAAACCTTCTGACCTGGATTTCGGAGTATCTGAGTAACAGAACTCAAAAAATTGTATGTAAATCAGTACTTTTTAAACCTATCCAAGTCACCTTTAGTGTACGACAGGGTAGTCACGTGGGTCCATTGCTTTTTAACCTATTTGTTAATGACCGTCCTTCTGTAATATTGTATTCTAACGTACTAATGTACGTATAATGATATAACCTCTCATTGCTTATTGCAGGCTGACTTATTTTCCTTATTGTTGTGGTGTAAAATGAATCTGCTCAACTTGAACTGTTTAAAGTGTAAGGTCAGGTCATTTTATCGTATCACACAGTACCGCAGTATTGTAGGGTAGAATCGAAAATAATCATTGTTTCCTACAAGGTTCGGTAGAAAAGGTATAAGACATATATTATATTCCATTTTGTCTGGTTCCAAGTCAGTATGTGGTCTGTCGATATTATTCATGTAGGCAGAGTGTGCATGTCGAAATGACTCCATAAGTGTTCATTACAAGGTTGAAATGACCCTTTTGTTCGGGTAGTTTTAGCTGGGCTAAAGCTCAGTCGAGCTGGGGGTTCGTGCAACAAATTTGATTTGATTGCATTTCCGATAATTATGAACACTGTTTTTTTTATATATATTTAAATGGTTTTTATTTAATTATCACTATTTAGTTATACAATTGCACATATCGTCTGCATTGTAAATGTCACTAGGCTTCTGGAACAGTTCACTAAAGTTCTTGGTCAGATTTGAGATTTGAAGTGTGCACCTGTTCGCGAGAATCTTCTGCAGGCACTCCGCCCACCAACTAGGCAAGTTTACGACCTTCGCCTGCCCGACAGAGATATCATACGACATAGCCTCCAAGGAAGAGAAGCAGAGCACTCGTGCAGATCATCTTCTGGAATGAGGGGTGTAAACGGAGAATTGCCAACTTATAGCACCCTAGCTATCTAATACTCATATGATGAGCGGCGGAGCAGCCAGCATTCTAAATGCAGGGGAATGCGGTGGCTTATCCACCAGCCATTAGCAAAGATGTGCCCAAGAAGGAACAATGCGTGGCGATGATGCAGATCTAAGAAAGCCAAGGTCCTACGTGTCTTCCTCCGAAATTGCCATGGAGGTGTAATGCCATGGAGATGTCATCGACAAAGGCAACAAGTATGGAAAAATTCCTAAGAATCAATAAAAATGGGTGGAAGGAGCGCTGGCTGTCCGCTGTTTCGACAGGATCATGAATGATCTTGGATCATCACCAGCATGTAGAAATGCTGGTTGTAGAAATGCTGGTTGACATGTAGAAATGCTGGTTGATATCATCATGTCATTACCTATTACGACGCACTCTTTATTAAGGTGTATAAAGCTGGTCGCAGTTGACTGGACTGAATACCGGCGGAGACGGACAACGTGCTAAAAATGTTACAGAAATGCAACCCGTCGGTGATGATCGTTAACAAGGAATCACTGGCGCCTATTGATTTAGACGAACAGGATCCCTCTGGAGACGGAAGCAACCGACGACGAGCTGGAGCCGTGGTATAAATGCCTACTGGCTACTGGCTTTGTCGGGAGATCAAGATTGTAAAGCTGCTACTGCTGTTCGAATCGACATTGCTATAGAACAAGAACCATGGATAGTTTGAGGAAAAATTGTCCTATTAACCCAAATTTGAGCAATATGTCATTCTTAGCACGCATCCTTAATCCCACTTGATCCCACTTTTATTATTAAAAATCGTAGAGCGGTTTTGGACCTGTACCTAGTTTCAAATACCATTAGCGATTAAAAGGGTGGTTCTTTGTTCTTTGTCTGTATAACTTTGTTGTATAACTGGTAACATGTCTAAATATCACCCTCCCAGATTCCCAAAAACACTTGTATGAACTCATAGAAACTTTCACACAACTTATTAAAAGTCTAGCGGAATATAAAAAGTCACCAGACGTGATAAGAAGAGTTCATGGAGAGACTTATGTATGGAGATAGAATCTACCAATGAAGCAGCGAGGCTGAGAAATTTTCTATTCAAACTAACCTAAACACTATGTTATATTCACTCTTGGTGAAGACTCACTGGATGTCTAGATCTAATCTTATTAGCAAATTTCCCTTTAAAAAGTTGTGCACTCAACCAGGTCTGCAATTGAACTCATTTCTTAACGGACATCTGCAAAATACACACAAAAACATATTGTCGCTCACTTTGAATATTGTGCCATCTCTATCTCATACATGCGCTCGGAAATTTGAGTGCATAAGGAAAATGATTGCGAATGCTGATAAAAATTAGATCAATATAAGAATATATTTTCGACCATAATTTAGGTATTTCTTATTGGATATTTATGAAATTATAAATTAGAATATTCTGCCTCTAAAATTGTGGCATTTGTTGCCTTCGGCAATCGAAATGTATCAATAATCGAGAAAGGAAGGCAATTATCGATGAAAACTCGATCGGCACCGGCATACCAATGTACCAATTTTGAATTCTCTAGCTATAATAGCCTCTGAGATCCGCGGACAGACGGATATAGCTATATCGACTCGGCTGGTGATCCTGATCAAGAATATAGACTTCCGCCTGTTACATACATTTGCACAAAATGATTATTTCTTTTTTACCCATTATTAAAAAGAAGAAAGATTGGGAGTTGTATTGTTTTAGACCACTTTTCCAAATTTACATTCTTGAAATAAGAGAGCAAATTCAACTTAAAAATGGAACTCAAATTAAATTCCATGAATTCACTGCATTTCCCTCAAAGTATGGTCTGAACCGTATTAATACCGCTGCTTATTCACCAGCATATTGAACACTCCTCCTATTTCGTTGTATTTGGACAACATACTCATTCATGGGAAAGATTATTTATTGCATACAAATTTGAATCTACTAGGCGACGGCTTTATTAAGTTGAATCGAGCTGACGAGTTTACTAAATTATGTTCGGATATCCTACTTTATATGATACTAATCAGAGAACGTATAATTTAGTTTGTTGTTGTTGGTTGGTTGTTTTTAAGGACAAGGCATCATTTAAGCTATAATAGTATATTGATTTGTGCAATGTCCGCCATGCTTTGCGTCCTTCTTTATAAAAGTAACTTCTTCGACACCCTCACAAATTGAGCTTTAAAATTTGAACTTCAACATTGGTAACATATTATTTTAAAGCTGCAGAGACAAAATTTGATTGGTTAGTTGTTACCTTCAAGTAATGGCCCTTTATTCAGTTTATGGCCACGCCCATATTTGTCCCCAATACCGCCATAAATTTGACACAATTGTATAGATGAAATTACCAAATTTAGTACGTAGCACGCTGGTAACATCCTTTAATCATTGGCATAAACATTTTTAGATCACGTCCATAATCGCTGCCCCTACTTCGATCCAAAAAATATATACATATGTTTCCCATTAGCTTCCGCCTCCCAAAACCGATATTCCTAATGGGTTTTATAAAACAATACATCTCACGCAATTTGAAAACTAGAGTCACCAAAGTCTGCTAATACCCTTCAAAATAATTCTTTTCCCAAAAACTGTCAAAGCTTATATCTGGAATTACCAAAATTTCGAGAGCATATTGATAGCAATATAACAAAAAAAATTTTTTTTCACCGTTTGGCCTATAAAATTCTTCGACGCATATATCTTCTCCAATTTTAGAGCTAAATTTACCAAACTTGGAAAATTCACAGAACTTGGAGTATAGATAATTAAGAAGATTCACCAAATCGTTATTTCATGCACATTTTTTCAGGTTGTATCGCAATATTTCGCAGTCGGCTACGAATGATTGAAATTTTCTCTAACCTTTTTACTTTGAAATTGTGTAGTCATTAATAGGCTATGTATAGACTGTAATAAAGAGCAATAAAGCTTTAGTATCCCAAAGCATATGTAAATACATTACTTAATTTTACAACAATTAATTATTCAAATTCCTAAATCAATATTAAAGTGTGTGTCCTTTTAGCATATTTGTGATTATAAAATATAATGAGAATATACATATATAAATAAAAATATCATATCCACTTACGTCCTCAATAACTGGTTGAAATTTCGTAAAAACCGCAAATAATAGATCAATTATGATGTTATAGTACGCTTGCAGGATACCACTTACACGTCGAATATAATCTGATAAGTGATTCTCAAAAGTTGCTATAGCAACTGCACCTGTAAATGTAAACTTTAACATTGGAGTATTGCAAATCCTTTCGCATGTTCTTGCGATATTTCGGTTGGCACGCTTATACATATCAATGGATTCTTGTAGCTTACTCGTATGTTTTGCACAATCTGCAATATAAGCATCGCTCAAATCACCCCCGTTTCTCAATTTAAGAACTCCAGGAGCAATCATTCGATCGCAAGCCTGGATAAGAGAATGAAAAAATTTTCTCTCTTGCTCCGACAATGCCGACAGTATATGATTGTAATTTAAGCAAACATGTAACACGCTATTATAAACAAATCGAAGTGATCTGTGAATATCATATATTTTACGCACTGGTCCAAGTAACGAAAATCCAAGTCGAGAAAAATGCTGAGTTTGATTGCAAATACTTAAAATGCTGGCATCAATATTACACTCGAGAAGTGCCTTCTTCTTTTTACTTCTTGAAAGCAAAAAGCGATTTAGCTTTTGATTTAATGCGGGGCTACAGCAATACTTTAGCCAAGCTTCATATGATTTTTGAATCTCCTCGTCCAATGCATTTCTTAAATTTTCAAACTTATTTAGCACAACTAATGTTTCGGACACAACTGGCAACCACTCGGATGAAGTTAAACGGTTTCGGATACCATGAATTAAACTGTTCCTTTAGAGTTTTTTGTAAAAAAAACAGAACTGTTTCCTTTGAGTGCTTTATTAGGACTAAATTATTCGATATTCTTTATTAAAAATGTAACATCGGTTTGCTGCGCTCTGCTGGTGTCTGGCGTTTGTAGTTGTGTCGCTGTGGCTGCTGTCGCTGTAAGGCTCCGTTATAATATGCCGACGCGGCATCTGCAATCCGTTAGGTCAGTTGTGATCCGACAGGGTACTTGCAGTCCGTTAGGGCATTCTGGCGCCTAGGAAGTAAATTGTGTCGCTGAAGCTATTGTCGCTGTTATAATATGTTGACGCGGCATTTGCAATCCGTTAGGTCATTCGCAATTTCCAGTCCGTTTTGGCATTCTGGCGCCTAAGCAGAAATATTCTTTAGTTGTGTCGCGGCATTTGCAATCCGTTAGGTTATTTGGAATCTGACGCGCCATTTGCAGTCCGTTAGGGTATTTGGGTGATTAGGTAGAAATATTGTTAACTCCTCCCCCTTTAAATGCGGACGTCCTCGGACGCGATGAAGAATCTTGTTTGCGGTTTTTGATTCTGGTCCGGGGAATAGTTTTCTTCAGCAGCTTGGCGCCTTTCTTGCAGGCAGTTTCTTTGCTCTATTCCAGCCGCTTGGTCACCTGCTTTTTGCTATCCTTGGTCACAGTGAGCGTTTCGCTGAGCTCCCTCTCCAGGTTGGGCACAGCTTTGTCCTCCACTGGCTGATTATTGAGCAGCTGCTGACCCTCCAGATAGGTTTGCTGTTTGGTCTGCTCGCATTCGGTGTAGCTGATTCCGCCGTTCTCGGACAGCTGCAGCTACTTGCCACATTCGGATAAGGTCGGAGTACCCGTTTCAATACTCTGTTCCTGTGGATTGTCAAGGCGCTCCGTTAGACGCGTCTCCGCCTAGACGACGGTGGCAGTCAACGGCTGCAGTTGCTCGACATCGTCTAGGTCGAGCAGATTGTTGTTGTTGCTGATCTTCTTGAAGCGCGCACTGCTTGACACTGACTCGGCGCTCGTCAACAGCTTTTCCTCGCCGGTTAGTGCATCCGTTGTCCAATGCTCGCTCAGCGTCTGCTGCTCGCTGACAACGCGCCGCTCCTCGCGAATCGTCGTTGTGGTTGCTGGCGGTATCGTTGCTTCCTCACGCTCCTCATACGGCTGCAGCTTGAAGGCACTGTCAGCGGAGGGACTCATAAAGCTCGAAGAGGAGCTGCTGCTGGTGGAGCTGCTTGTCTTTGTGGTAACCACTTTGGTGGTAACTGTGCGGTGGGTTTTAGTGGAGCCCTGTTGGCTGCTTTTGCTGATTTCTTCTTGGGTGCTTTTACTGCTGGTTTCCTGCTGACTGTGCTGATCTCCAGAAGGGGGTCACGCTTATCGCCCTCGAATGCGTCATGGGCAAAACAATCTTATCATCGCTTTGAATTTTGACTTCCATTTTTGCTGGCACCTTGGTGGCTACAACTTCTTCAACTCGTCTTGCGATGACAGGAATCGAACAGAGATTTTTGTGTTGGTGCCTGGGATGTGGGTGACATGTTGTTGTTGTTGTTGCTGTTATTGCTGCTGATCTTGTCGATTGCTGCTGCTGCTGTTTGATAGTGTGCGTATGGATCGTGCAGCGATTGTTGTTGTTGCAACTGTTGTTGCTGCTGCCTGTGATTATTGCTATGTTGCTGTGGTTGTTGTTGTTGCAATTGCTGGTGCTGCTGCAGTTGTGGTTGTTGTTGGTGGTGTTGCTGTTGGTGGTGTTGTTGTTGGTGGTGTTGTTGTTGATGGTGTTGTTGTTGATGGTGTTGTTGTTGATGGTGTTGGTGTTGATATGGTTAGCGGTGGCAGAGCTTGTTGCTAGGGCACATAGTGTTGTTGTTGTCGCTGGTACTGTTGTTGTTGTTTTTGAGGACGCGTGTTATCGGTGCTTAGATCTATTAACCTAGTTTTTGAACAGATGCTTGTTGTGTGTTTCGCAATTTTCTTGAATTCCAAAAAAATTTTTTGTTTACATTTGATTATTAACTTATCTATTTGGTTGTCTTTTTATAGGTACTAGTGCATATTTTGTTTGATGGAGTGTTAATGATACACAATATTTTTTGCCATTTGTGTTGTTTTTGAAAGATGTGAAATATAATATTGAGTGTACGAAAATTCTTTAAATATTAAATTCTTTCATACATTTTTCATTTTTTCGCTTTTATTTATACATTTTTGCAATTTTTTTGTTTTGTTTTAATTTTAAATTTTTTCTTAAATTTGCTTTTGGTGTTAATTCTTTGTTTTGTTTTAATTTTAAATTTTTCTTAACATTTGCTTTTGATGTTAATTCTTTGTTTTGTTTTAATTTTAAATTTTTTCTTTATATTTGCTTTTTGTGTTAATTCTTTGTTTTGTTTTAATTTTAAATTTTTCTTAACATTTGCTTTTGATGTTAATTCTTTGTTTTGTTTTAATTTTAAATTTTTCTTAACATTTGCTTTTGATGTTAATTCTTTGTTTTGTTTTAATTTTAAATTTTTTCTTTATATTTGCTTTTGGTGTTAATTCTTTGCTTTGTTTTAATTTTAAATTTTTCTTAACATTTGCTTTTGATGTTAATTCTTTGTTTTGTTTTAATTTTAAATTTTTCTTAACATTTGCTTTTGATGTTAATTCTTTGTTTTGTTTTGTAACGGACCGTTTTGCTCTGCCGGGCTAAACTCAGTCGAGCTGTGGGTCCGTGCAACAAATTTATAATTTGGTTGCGTTTGCGTAAATTGATAACACGTATTTGGTATATTCTTGTACAATGGTTGTCTTTATTTGATTCTTATTATTTGCTCGTACAGATTGCTGTTTTGCACCGCGGGGTGACGATGGTCCACTGGAGCCCCTGGTCAGCTTTGAAGCGTGCACCTGTTCGCGAGAGTTTCGCTTCAGACACTTCACGCACCAGTTGGGTAATTTAGTGGCTCGCCTGCCCGACAGTGACACCGTACGGCGCTCTGGTTATTCACCAGAATTCGCTCGTACCCGCGCTGCCTAATCACAGGTTCCGCACACTTGTTTTTACCCAGGCACGGTTTGCCTGTCGCTACGCTCAAGCGTGGCAAGGATTGCACTTCTCACCCGAATTCAGGACTCCAATGTCCTGTGTCCTTCGGCGGGTTGCTGGGCCTTGGTGCGGTGTTGGTCCTTCGATGACCTTTGATTCCTGACTGACTTTGATATAGTCTCACTTTTAGATTTTAATTCTTGACTCAGTTTGAGTTTCGGCAGCGTCTCACTTTTAATTTCTGGTTTTCTACTGAGAGTCTGAGTCTCACTTTTAATTTTATCGACTGAGCTCGATTTTTAGATTTTCGACTGAGACTTGCTCTTTGCTGCGACGCCCTTTTTATAGGCCTGCGTCGCAGCCTTTTGTCGCGACTGTACCAAAGATCACGTGCTTGTCTCGGTGGCGTGATCTTTGGTAATTTTCCACTACCTTTTCGCTGGCGCCAGCCCATGTCTGCCGTTAGTGCGAGTATGGATGGCGATATTGCACTCGCCAAACTCCTCACACTATAACGGCACATGTCCTAACGGACATGTGTGTCAGACACGCTTATATGGCTGACAACCTGCGCACGAAAGAGAGAGGGCGAAAGAGAGCGAATTCGCCGCAACTGCAATCAGGGTCGGATTTCGATCTGATGTGCAGTTACTGTGAGGGGCACATATAGCATAAATGTATATTTACATACATTTAATTGCCAACGCTATATGGCTCCTCACACTCCCCCTTTCTTCGGTAGTGGAAGACTTCCACCTTCCAGCCGCGACTGTTCTGCTGGATACCGCCATCCCCGTTGTGCCCTTCCTCGTCGATTTGAGTCGTCGTAGGGCGCGTAGGGACCGTCTCCATCGTCGTTCGGCGCTACTCCCGCGTCGTCTCCCTCGTCGTCCACTTCTGCTCCCGCGTCGTCTGCGTCAATTGAGTCCGCACGCGGTCGCGGCCCCGCGAATCGTGCGGCGGACTCGTCCAGCTCGGGGTCGACGCCAGCTCGGGGAAATGTTCCCGGATCCCCTCTGGGTTGATCCCCTCGAGGATCCTGTTGACCTGGAGTCGACAATCGTATTGACACGCGGACTACACGCACCAACCGTCTCACGCGCATCACGCGCACTACGCGAACCACGCGGCCGCGTGGTCGCTGTGAACGCCGTCCAGCGGCCCTTCGCACGGTCATTCCGGCTCCGCCTTGGTGCAGAGCTCCAGCGTCGCTGGGTTGCATCCAGGGGTTTGAGCCTGACCGGCAGTGACCACTGGAGGCCGCTTAGCCGCCGTGAGGTGTTGGATTTTGTGCGTCCATTCTGGTCACCCTCGATTGCCGACTGTGAAGTTGTGCATATCTGCGGCGCATTATATACCCTTTTGTGTGGTGTGTGCGCTCGCGTCCCTTATCCCTTGGGTTGGCGTTCTATTGGCCGATGCACGTCTCGACACTAGTGTGCGTGACTAACCAACGGCATCCTGTGCAGTTGTTGCTGGATTTTCTGTGCACGCCTCTACACTAGTGTCATAAAACGCTCTTGCTCAACGCCGAGCAAAACGTTTTTGGCAGTCGTTGCACTTGTGCTCTCCATAGTGCAGCATTGTTGTTGCCTATTTCCGCCAAAGCGGCGAGCGAAACGTTTTCAGCGGTCGCTGTGTTTGCGCTCTTCATAGTGCGAGCGAAACGTTTTCGGTGGTCTTTGCACATGCGCTCTTTATAGTGCAAGCCTTGTTGTTGTATATTTCCGCCAAAGCGGCGATCGAAACGATTTCGGCGTGTGCTGCGCTTGCTGCCAATTAGTGTGAGCAGAACGTTTGAGGCGGTCGTTGCACTTTTGTTCTCCTCTTAGTGCAAGCGTTTTGTTGTCGCGAGCATTATTCTTTGGATTGTTACTCTCTGTAACCGCGGCGAGCTAGCTGTTCTATTGTCAGCGGTAAGCGTAACGCTTTCGGCGGTCACTGCCCTTGATTCCCTTAGTGAACTCTGGAGTAGGTCATGGCCATCCTCTCTCAGCATCAGCTGTTGTTCACGTTGTACCGCAATCGGCGCAATGTGCTCTCTGCACATTCGCTGCGTTCAGGGCTTTTGGATTGAATTTTGTTATTATGTATTATGTTTTAGTTTTTTTCGGTTATTCTATATATATTGCTTTAGTGGTGCAATTTTGTTTTAGTTATGTTTATATATATGTATAATATATACATATTTATTTATTGTTATGTTTTGTGTATTTTGTTTTTGTTATGTTTGTATATATATATAAATATATATATATATTTATTTATTGTTATGTTTTAGGTGAATAAGTGTGAGTCCAATTGTAGTTTTTGGAGTCACACTTATCTTCCCCCCTTTTTAATTCTGGGGATCTGGGAACTCACCCGTCGCTTTGCTGTGTGGCTTCAAGTCGCTCACGTGTGCCGTCCGTATCCGCTTGTCTGCCGCGCTCCTCAGCTTGCAGATCACCGGTGACTGGAAATCTATTATTTGATATGGGCCGCCGTATCTCGGTGCAAGCTTGGCTGCGAATCCCTCCGCCGCATTCGATAGATGGTGTAATTTCACCCACACTCTATCTCCAATTTTGGGGCTCCATTGCCTGCGACGAAGGTTGTAGTGTCTCGCCTGATCTTGAGAGGCTTTTTCCAAGCTTCGCCGAACAATTTCGAAAATGTCTTTTAGCTTATTTTCATTTTCGTTCGGCGTTTGGCTTACTTGGCCTGTACCGATGGTCACTTCATCGAACAAAGCTTTCGGCAGCCTTGGCTCCCGGCCTTGTGTGATGAAGGCAGCGCTGTATCCAGTCGTGCTCGAGACGCTCGTGTTGACTGCCAGTGTCAGCTCCGGTAACGCCTCATCCCAGCGTCGTTGGTTGTTCCTTTGCGAACTGGGCGATCATTGTTTTTACCGTCCGGTTAGCTCGCTCCGTTGGATTCTCCTGTGGCGTGTACGGTGCAGTGAACTGGTGTTTAACTCCCATCTCCTCGAGGAAATTTTAAACGCCCTGCTGGTGAACTGTGTGCCGTTGTCCGTTATTAAGACCTTTGGCACTCCAAACCGTGCCAGAATCCTCTCCCGGAAGGCCTTTTGCAGCGATGCCGTTGTAGCGCTCCTAAGTGGCACCATCTCGGTCCACTTCGAGAAGCGGTCTACAAATACTAGTAGCATCGTGTTTCCATGGCTGGACCTCGGCAATGGTCCACGAAGTCCGCACATACCGTGCTCCACGGCTCTTCTGGGATTTGGGTGAGCATGTGTCCGGCCGCAGCCAATTGACTTGGCTTATATTGTTGGCATGTTTCGCATTTTTGAACGTATGCTCTAACATCTCTATATAAGCCAGGCCAATAGTAGCGCGCTGCTACTCGGGCTATTGTTTTCCTACTCCCGTGTGTCCTGCGGCGGCGTTGTGGTTCTCGCTTAGAACCTGTGTACGCTTGCCCGTTGGCACACACAATTTCCAGGCTGCTACATCCTCCGTTCCAGCTCGATGAGGGATGTGCCTGTATAAGTTTCCAGATTCTTCCATATAATCTGGAAACTTTCTGGGATTTTTCTCTATGGTGGCTCGCATCTTTTGGATCCAGGGGCAGTCTTTGTTCGCTTGGTCCATCGCGTTTTCCACCGTTGAGATCCGGCGGCATGTATCCTTCAGGGGCTGTCGAGATAGGGCATCTGCAACAATATTCAGGTTTCCCTTCCTGTATTTGATGTCGAAATCAAATTGTTGCAGCTCCAGTGCCCATCTCGCAATCCTGCCTGAGGGGCTTTCGATGGAGTTCAGCCACTTTAGTGCCATGTGATCAGTGATGACGGTGAAGTGGTATCCCTCCAAGTAAGGTCGCAGCTTCCTTATGCCCCAGATTATTGCAAGGCACTCCTTTTCGGTCGCAGAGTAATTGCGCTCCGCACCATTTAAGGATCTGCTTGCATACGATATGACCCGTTCACCCTCCTCTGAGTTTTGGGTCAGTATCGCCCCCAAGCCATAATTGCTAGCATCTGTTTGCAAGCAAAATGGCCTGGAGAAATCTGGGCATGCCAACACCGGTGATTGTGTCAGCTTTGCTTTCACCTTTTCGAAAGCTTCCTGTCGCTCTCCGGTCCATTCCCATTTGCTTCCCTTCTTGAGAGCGCGTTTAGTGGGTGCACTGTTGTGGCGAAATCTGGTACGAACCGCCTATACCATGATGCCACTCCCAAGTATTGCCGCAGTTCCTTTACATTTCCCGGTGGCTGCCAGCTCGGCGACGGCAGCTACCTTCTCGGGGTCAGTGCGGATTCCATCCTCCGTGACTGGTGACCGAGGTATTTCAACTCTTGTTTGAAGAAGTCACACTTCTCCACGTTGATCCTCAGGTTCGCTGCTCTCAGCCGTCGGAACACTTCTCCCAAATTATCCATGTGTTCCTCGCGTGTTTTCCCGATCACGATGATGTCGTCCAGGTATGCGAATGCATGTGGCATCATTTCGGGTCCAATCACGCGGTCGAGGGCTCTCTGGAAAGTAGCTGGTGCCGAATGGAGTCCAAATGGCATTACCTTCCATTGAAACAGTCCTTTTCCTGGGACCGTGAATGCCGTCTTCGCCCGACTCTCTTTCTCCATCGGTATCTGCCAGTAGCCATCCTTGAGGTCCAGGCTCGTGATGAACCGCGCCTCTCTTAGCTGGTCCAGGATGTGGTGCACTCTTGGGAGGGGATATGCGTCTTTTATGGACTTGGCATTCAGTTGCCTGAAGTCCACGCAGAGGCGCCATTTCCCTGTCTTCTTTCGTACCATCACTATTGGTGCGCTGTGCGGGCTCTTTGATGGCTCGATGCATCCTTTGGCTAGCAGTTCATCCACTAGTTTGTTGATCTCTGCTTGCATCTTGGGGTTCTTAGGGAAGTATCGCTGTTTGATTGGTCGGTCGTCACTCATGACAATGCGATGCTCAGTAATGGGCGATGTTCCCTTTATGGCCTCAAATGCCGCCAATTCTCGTCGTAGAAATGCATCGATTTCTGCGTCCGGATGTATTGGTGGTGTGACTGTCTTTGCCACGGACAATCTCTCCTCCTGTTGTTCTTGTATTCCGTTCCCAGGTATACTTATGGTCAATCCGGCGCACTCCAAAACAGTTCCCATGGCCGACAGAAAATCCCATCCGAGTGTCACATTTTCATTGTCTTTTATTATGGCTCTCTCTCTCTCTCAAACAACCCTTTATCCCCTTTTGCCACAACTTTTAAAACAGAAATAAAGTTTGTGTGCAATTCTCTAATGTACAAAACTTTTTTAATTCAATGCAAAAATTTCCAGAATTTACACACACAGTGTCGACGCCGTCGGCTCTTATGAAACGATTTATCACAACACATATGAGCGGTGGCGCCACTGTCCAGACACCACATCGATTTTGTCACCTTACTGTTATTCTGCACATTTGCGAGTATAGCATATGATCGTTTTGCGTCCTTGCTTTTTTCTTGTCCTTTGCCATTTTTTCTTTCATTACACTGCGCAATAAAATGACCCTCACCTCCACATCTATAACATTTTTTGATATGCTTAGCACCGTTATTCTCTTGCACATTTCTGCTTCCTCTGATATTCTCTTGGACGTTTCTGCTTTCTCTGATAATCGCGCGCGAAACGAACGCTTGCTGTACACTGTTGTCGTCTTCTCCGTTGCTCAATCTTTGTCTCTCGCTTTCTTCAATAATTTTGATTTTAAGATCCGATAATAATGGCAACTGCTCTCTCGTTTCGATCGCGACGACAAAATTTTCAAAACTTTTTCCAAGTCCCGACAGTAACAAAACGTCTTCAGAAACTTCCATATCAATTACCTTTATCTTGTCCACTAAATCGGAAAATTCATGTAAGAAGTTTTGCACCGTCGAAAACTGTGTCAACCTTAACCGAAGCAATTTTCGAAAAGACAACTTCATTTTCGTGGCAGTCTTGTTTTCAAAAAATACGGTAGCAGGAAGTATTGTTGAGCCTCGCTTAGCATTAACAAAATCATAAAAACGTCTAGGATCCCGCTGAAACTGTAAACTACAGCTTCTTAGGTAATCCTTATAACATTTGTTATTAATAGCCAAGAAATTGGATAGTGCAATCAAGTAACGAGAGTAATCCAAGGAAGAGCCAGTTTCCCTGAATTTCTTATACATTCTAGACTTTATATTCTTGAACCTGATCAACTACCGCGTAAACCACAAAGGTTTGGTAGACCTACATGGCCCACGAATAGGAACACACAAGTCAAACAAGCCATTCAACGTATTATAAAAGACCCCGATTGCAACATCCATGTCATCACAATTATAAAGACGGGACCAGTCAATGAAGCGTGTCTGACACCCTGCGCACGAAAGAGAGAGGGCGAAAGAGAGCGAATTCGCCGCAACTGCAATCAGTGTCGGATTTCGATCTGATGTGCAGTTACTGTGAGGGGCGCATATAGCATAAATGTATATTTACATACATTTAATTGCCAATGCTATATGGCTCCTCACACCACATTTTTCGAATTATTGGCATGTTGGTTTCGTGTACCATGGATCCAAACATATCAAAAAATGGTGTCCATTCTAATATATCCCCATCAAATTTGGGGATGGTTATGCGAGGAAAGTTTAAGACATTTTTGCACTGCTTATTGTTTCGTGAAGCTAGTGCCCTTTGTACTTCTTCTTCTGCTTGTAGATACTCTTTTGTATTATATCCATTTTCGTCTGGGTTTTCAACTTCTTCATACAGCCGAAAATGGACCTCTTGAATCTGTGCCCATAGATTCCTTATGAGCTCTAATGCTGCGTGCTCTTGGGTACTTTGGTGCAATGTGCCCTTTGTCGGCGGCACAACGCAATCACCTTGGTTTCTAAGGTTGATTGCTGACGCTGTCTATCGCCAATGATAAATAAAGGCCTACTCGTTAGAGCAATTCAGTTCGAAACTAATCATCGACTCCGCAAGTTACCTTCACTTCTACCATCGCACTTACTGTGCGCAACGAAGTATATCACTCTCCGTAGTCCAGCTAGTTACAAGTGCTAGTTGCGATAGTAGTAGTCAATTTATGTGCTGACTGCTTCCCTTCAAAATCTACACAAACATTTTGGTGACCCCGACGTTGGAATCTGAAGTTGTCAACTAGGCGGCAAAAGGATAACCAACCTCAACTATACACAAAAATCTCGGCAAGTTTGAGTAGTTTTACCATCGCACTTACTGTGCGCAGCGAATGACCTCACTCTCCATATTCAAACAAATCCACATTTGAAGTTGTCACTAGGGTCAAACACAACCCGCAGACGCTTAAAGCGCCTACACACCAGCGACCTCTGGACAGCTGGCCGTTAATTGTAACTTAATATGCAATAAATGTTTTATCTAATATTAAATTAATGTTACTTAATTTTGTAATATGCTAAAACCAATTATTTGTTTATGTTATTTAATTTAAATTCCTGCTATTATGTATACTATCTCCAAAACAATATTTTATAACCTTTCAATAGGTTGATCAATATTAAATTAAATTGCTACATTAAAAAAAAAAAAACATGTGGCCTGCCGCGGCCAATTGACTTGGCTTATATTGCTGGCATATTTCACATTGTTGAACATATGCTCTCAAGTCTCTGTATAGTCCTGGCCAATAGTAGCGCGCTGCTACTCGGGCTATTGTTTTTCTAATACCCGTGTGTCCTACGGCGGCGGTGTTGTGGTTCTCGCTTAGAACCTGTGTCCGCTTGCCCGTTGGCACACACATTTTCCAGGCTGCTACATCCTCCGTTCCAGCTCGATGAGGGATGTGCCTGTATAAGTTTCCAGATTCCTCCCTATAATCTGGAAACTTTCTGGGATTTTTCGTTATGGCCGTTCGCATCTTTGGATCCAGTGGCAGTCTTTATTCGCTTGGTCCCTTGCGTCTTCCACAGTTGAGACTCTCAGGAATGTCTCCATCCTGCCTGGTGGAATTTCGATGGAGTTGAGCCACTTCCTGTTCGGCTCCCGCTCGCCCCTCGGTGGCGGACGCCGGTGTCCGTTTCCTGACGGACAACATACTGGCGTACGAACTCCAATACGTCCACACGTCCAACAATAATCCAGCATAGGATTCATACACTCTCGCGCAGTGTCCCTCCTGGCCGCAAAATCTGCAGGCCATATCTGGGTTGATAATTTGTGTTTGTGTGTTGTCGCGTCTCGCCGTCGGGGCTGGTCTTCGTCTCGCCCTCGGGAGCCTTCGGCCCTCTCGTTGTATACTTGGCTGTACGTTCCTTCACTTTCCGCTATAGCCAAGAATCTTGGCCTGTTTTGCCTTGGTGCTGGCTCTGTGTGGTGGTATTGACGCATCTGTGGTGGTTCCATATGTCGGCGTGATGGCTCCATGCGTCTCTGTTGAGGCTCTCTGTGCATTCGTTGCGGAGTGCTGTAACTTGGCTCCTCTATGCGGCTTTGTTGTCGCAACTTCTCCCTGTCGACCTCAAATTCCTCAAATTCGGCTGCCAAGTGCATCAATTCCGCCAAGTTCTAGAATTGACCTGGCCTGGCGTATGCTCGCAGGTCTGGGAGGCTGTTGTTGTATATTTTGTGCAGTTGATTTCCCGCCGTATCACTGCGTCTGCATCTCCACCATGTATGTTTTAAATGGCTCGTTCATAGCCTGACGTCTGTGGGTAACTTCGTCCCTCAAGTTTCTCAAAGTAATCCCTCGACAAGAAATATTCTTGAAAACTCTGGACGAATGTTACCCATGTCGTCCAGTGTTCATTGTTCGCAACGTACCACTTCAGGGCCATTCCCTGTAGCAGTTCTGGCATGGCTCTGGGAACCAGATTCAAGTTGAGTCCATAGGTATCGGCAGACCACTCAACTTGTTCCAGGAACTCTAACGGCTTCGTTGAGCCGTCGAAGCGAAAGTTCCACTCCCGAACTTGTTTCGCTACCCGCGGGTATTCCTGGGACATAGTCGTCGCCATGTGGTCGCTTATGGACACTCTCCTTGATGGCTGTGGTGCGGGTGTTCCCCAAAGTGTGCGGCTGGATTCTAGTGCGCGTGCTGTTGCGTTAGTTGCTGGGACGCTTAGCTGTGTGAAGTCGAATGTCGTCGTATCTTTCACATCTGCAACTTTGCCTATCTCTTTGGCCGGTGATGTTCTGCCATGGATGGCTGCCAAATCCGCAATCCGCGTGCTATAGGGAAGTCTGGCTTGGTGAGTGTCCACCCACTCTCCAAATTGCCGACGCATGGCGTCCAGATTCCCACTCAGTTCCACCTCGAATTCCGCTCCGTATTTTAGCACTTCCTCTTTCTTGAGGTTATAAATCCACGCGCGCACCATTTTATGTCAATATATATATACTGTGTTTATCAATTTCGCAACCACCAAAGTTGGGCGCCAGTTGTAACGGACCTTTTTGCTCTGCCGGGCTAAACTCAGTCGAGCTGTGGGTCCGTGCAACAAATTTATAATTTGGTTGCGTTTGCGTAAATTGATAACACGTATTTGGTATATTCTTGCACAATGGTTGTCTTTATTTGATTCTTATTATTTGCTCGTACAGATTGCTGTTTTGCACCGCGGGGTGACGATGGTCCACTGGAGCCCCTGGTCAGCTTTGAAGCGTGCACCTGTTCGCGAGAGTTTCGCTTCAGACACTTCACGCACCAGTTGGGTAATTTAGTGGCCCGCCTGCCCGACAGTGACACCGTACGGCGCTCTGGTTATTCACCAGAATTCGCTCGTACCCGCGCTGCCTAATCACAGGTTTCGCACACTTGTTTTTACCCAGGCACGGTTTGCCTGTCGCTACGCTCAAGCGTGGCAAGGATTGCACTTCTCACCCGAATTCAGGACTCCAATGTCCTGTGTCCTTCGGCGGGTTGCTGGGCCTTGGTGCGGTGTTGGTCCTTCGATGACCTTTGATTCCTGACTGACTTTGATATAGTCTCACTTTTAGATTTTAATTCTTGACTCAGTTTGAGTTTCGGCAGCGTCTCACTTTTAATTTCTGGTTTTCTACTGAAGTCTGAGTCTCACTTTTAATTTTATCGACTGAGAGACTTGCTCTTTGCTGCGACGCCCTTTTTATAGGCCTGCGTCGCAGCCTTTCGTCGCGACTGTACCAAAGATCACGTGCTTGTCTCGGTGGCGTGATCTTTGGTAATTTTCCACTACCTTTTCGCTGGCGCCAGCCCATGTCTGCCGTTAGTGCGAGTATGGATGGCGATATTGCACTCGCCAAACTCCTCACACTATAACGGCACATGTCCTACCGGACATGTGTGTCAGACACGCTTATATGGCTGACAACCTGCGCACGAAAGAGAGAGGGCGAAAAGAGAGCGAATTCGCCCAACTTGCAATCAGGGTCGGATTTCGATCTGATGTGCAGTTACTGTGAGGGGGCACATATAGCATAAATGTATATTTACATACATTTAATTGCCAACGCTATATGGCTCCTCACAGTTTTAATTTTAAATTTTTTCTTTATAGAAAATTTTTTTCTTTTCAAAAATTTGTTTCTTATTTTCTATTTTTTGTTCTCAAAAATATATTTGTTTCTTATTTTCTATTTTTTGTTTCTCAAAAATTTATTTGTTTCTTATTTTCTAATTTTTGTTCTCAAAAATTTATTTGTTTCTTATTTTCTATTTTTTGTTTCTCAAAAATTTATTTGTTTCTTATTTTCTAATTTTTGTTCTCAAAAATTTATTTGTTTCTTATTTTCTATTGTGATAATATAAACATCACCCCGGCGAATCTCCCGCAACGATCCTTTGGAATTGATCCTTTTTGTCCCACGACGATTTTGAGTCGAAATGGGTGACTCGGGTTCCTCTGGACACCTTAGCTCGCGGTACCCTGCGGACGGACACTACAGGGTTGTCGGCGGTATTTTTTTCGGCACCGGTACGGAGTTTTGCACTTCGAAATTATTCGTGTTCTTATCTGCGGCTACTTGAGGCGCTTTTGACTTGAACGTGCAGTTTGTGTTCGCATCTGCGGCTACTTGAGGCGCTTTTGATTTGAACGTGTTCGCATCTGTGGCTACTTGAGGCACTTTTGATTTGAACGTGGCACTGATCGTTCGATATTCTTTATTAAAAATGTAACATCGGTTTGCTGCGCTCTGCTGGTGTCTTGGCGTTTGTAGTTGTGTCGCTGTGGCTGCTGTCGCTGTAAGGCTCCGTTATAATATGCCGACGCGCCATCTGCAATCCGTTAGGCCAGTTGTGATCCGACAGGGTACTTGCAGACCGTTAGGGCATTCTGGCGCCTAGGAAGTAAATTGTGTCGCTGAAGCTATTGTCGCTGTTATAATATGTTGACGCGGCATTTGCAATCCGTTAGGTCATTCGCAATTTCCAGTCCGTTTGGGCATTCTGGCGCCTAAGCAGAAATATTCTTTAGTTGTGTCGCGGCATTTGCAATCCGTTAGGTTATTTGGAATCTGACGCGCCATTTGCAGTCCGTTAGGGTATTTGGGTGATTAGGTAGAAATATTGTTAACTCATGTAAGTCTTTCTTCATTAATTCGGTATCCAATGGCTTTGGAAGCATAATATGGTATCCAATTCTCATGTAATTTACTGCGATCCATAAGAATAACTGAAGTTGAATCAATTTCATTAAAAAACAATATCCAAATTTCTGTGACTTGCCGTAAATACGATTTTCTTGTGGAGCTTCGGTATGAATAAAAAAGCAGTACGTTTAGAGATTCTATAGCTTCTTCAACATTACAGATGTGTAAAAAGACATTTGACATGAGTCGTTGCACAGTCTCATCCATGCTTTGAACTGTGCGTCGATACTTAACAACTTCTTCATCCCAATCGTTTTTATGGACATTGAGTATTAAATCCTTTGAGTCAGTGTCTAGAGCCGTCAATGTTGCTAAAAATTGATTCTCGACTGACTCAGTTGTTTTCTCAAACTCAGGCCCAGTAGTGCCACCAAATTTTGGTTTTGGAATGATCTCTGACTCATCCAATCGACCAAATACAATCATTGACTCGCAAATATCTATGACATCATTTAGCCGCTCCATGAAGGCATCTATGTGATTAAAAATCATTCCTTTGTCAAGATTCCAACCCAAGAAAGGCTCATATTTTTCATTTATGTTTGACATAAAACTATATATACCCCTGTAGGTACTGCAACAATTAAAAGACAAGTTGCAAACTTTTATTCCAAGCCGTGATCTACCCAAAAATATCTTGTCCAAATTAATAAATTCGGTGCAAAAACGTATTATCCGATTACTCAAATCACGGAAAAGTCCGGTTACCAAATCTGGTCTATTGTAGTGTTTAGAATTTTCCCAAATGAAATAAGTAAAATAAATTATTTTTGGCAACAATTGTGATAAAACTGCAGGATTTTCAGCATCCTTAATTTCTCCATTCGGATCCATTAGTAGATACAGAAATTTAATATTTGACATTGCTTGTTCCATTTCGAACGTTGACTCATAAACGAGTTCATCGATCTGTTTGATGTAAACAGAATGAGAATTACGTAATATTTTTAAAATACTTTGCACATCGACTTCTACCAATTGATTGTTAAGAGCCTGTATAACTTCGACTAGTGGAGCCAAAAATTACTAAATACATGCTTTATTTTAACAACATTCACTTACAGCGGTAAAGCCAAAATTCGTATTCATCCTCTAAAATTATAAAATCCTTGGGGGCCGTCAAACTCTTGTCATTCAACAAGGTGCGTATTTGTGTTGCCCAAAAGACTGAGATTGTCTCTATATTTTTCACAAACTCTGGATCATATGAAACGATTTCCTGTGCAACTTGTCTGACGACATAAGGAACATATAACACTGTCATACCAGACATTTTGAAGTGCATTGCTGTTAATAATACTAGGAATTTGTGCAAGGCTTTGACAAAGCGCTGCTTTATATTATCGTCCCATTCAAAATGATTCCAAAATACAGGTACATAAACTAGCTCTAAGATTCGAAGCAGGCATCCGTCAACATCATTATGTATTGTTCCAAAAATTACAACATCATTGAAAGATTCAACGGAGAAGGTTTGATTATATGAACGCACAAAGTAACTTATATCAAGAATGGGTGCAACGGGAAATCCCAGACATGCCGTTATAACATTTGAATCATAAAACACGGACAGCATTACCTCACTCGGATTAAGTAACCAATGCCGAATTAAGTTAAAAATTTTCTCGTTCCAATCATGGTGATCAAGTGAATATAATGTAGTCATACGTTGAACAAGATCAACTAAATTTTCTAATTCGAGTTCCTAAGAATATATTAAAGATAATAAAAACGCATTAAAGTTTAAATGACACTGTTCACATAATTACCATAATTGGAATCAAAAGCGTCAATTTGGGAATCACTTTGGTCGTCAGCACCTGTAGATGCCATTTTCGGTATTTTCATTATATTTAAATAATATTAAGCCAGAGATCATTTAGTATTTATATTTTATTTAAATGATTCCAAAGCACTTGCTTAGTTAGCAAAATTTTTTTTTTAAGACTTTGTATTAAAAGCCTTTTTGATAAGTATGTATATTTGATGATACATGAGACTACTTTTGTTGTCAAATAAATAATCCCTTACCCTGACAGTAAATGTGCGGGTAGTTATAGGCTTTTGTAAATATTTGTGGTGGCCGCAGGTGTGGACGAAAAAAAAAATTTTGTGGCAGTTCCTTATGAAGCTATTGAGAATTTTAGGAGCGGAAGTGGGCGTGTTTAAAAAAATAATTATACTGGTACTTTGACACCGAAGGTGTCGTATTATATTGGTTTTGTTCAACGTCTGTCGTGCTGTTTATGCGTTTTGGTAACAATCTCCAAGGATCGTCAAAAACAATTTTTGGACCACGCCCACACCGCCGACCACGGAAGCCTCTGTCCTAGAAATTTGAAATGCTCATATTGTGAAGCCATATAGCCATGGCCGACAGGTATGCACATGTGTGTATTTATATATATATAGATCTATATGGTGTATACATATATATATTCGTCTGAAGAACTTGTGGGATGGTTCGGATGGGGCTGAGATGAGGCCACCAGGCGGGTCGCAGGTTGCGGATAGCGAACGGACTCCCTTTGGAGAGGTTAGCTGCGAATAGCGTGGCAAATGTGCCCGTGAATAAGCAGTCCCGGACAAACAGCGGGAACGATTATTATTAATCGTAGCGACAGGGCGCTTGTGTTGCCGCCTCTCAAAACATAGCCTCACACAATCCCCCAAACTCCTGAAACAACTACCTACCCCCATCCTATTCCCACAAATTTCACTCCGGGCCGGACTAAGGTGTCAATCGGACCGTGCCGAGAGTCAATATGGCTGGGGGCCCGGATTATCAAATAGCCCAGTTCTTAATGGTGAGCTCAGGTAGATGGCGACCGCCTGTTCTAATCAGCCTTACCCGGGTATCGCAGATCTCTGCCCGGGTGGACAATACTTTCTCTGCTAATAGTGGGCACAAAGAAATATTACAATTCCGCACGATCTCCCTGCAAACGAAGTCGCAAGACAAATGGAGGACCGAGCCCTAGACGGGGGGAGGTCATCGTATGTAGATCATCCTTCACACCGATCCACTCCAATACCAAGGAAGGTGAAATCTCTGGGGTTCACGGGTCAAATGGTACTTGAGGTACCTCTAGCAGGGAATGGCCCCGAATGAAGCCCTCCAAAAGGCCAAAGAGCCGAGTGATGACACTGTTGCGTCACCGGCCCCCAAACGATCCAGCAGCGCGCTGACACAGCCAACGGATACCCCCAAAAGGTGGTGCTCGGCGGCTATGGGCGCTGCGCATGGTCCATCGGGGGTGCGGGTGACGAAAAGTAGTGGTCTGGAGGACCTGGAAATGCGCTGGACCACATCATGGGAGTTAGCAAGGAACACAGTGTCATCCGCGTATGTGGCAAGCAGCGTGTTTCCGGCTACCGGAATCGGCAAGTCCGCAGTGTACAATGTGTACAGGGCAGGTCCGAGGACACCACCCTGCGGTACATCCGCTCTGATGCGGCGGATGTTTGATCGCTCGCCCCTAACTTCAACCATAAAAGAACGGCCAAGCAGGTAAGACCTGAGCAGTAAATACAGTGCCGATGGTAGTAGGGACTTAAGCTTAAAAAGCAGGATATCATGCCATACGCGATCAAACGCTTGCTGGATATCCAGGAATACGGCAGAGCTGTACTGCTTATTTTCCAAGGCCTCGAGGACATGCTGTACTACTCGATGAACTTGCTGCCTAAAGCCAAACTGATGATCAGGAATGGCACTCTAGAAGCCAACAATCTGCCGACAATCTTTCAAGAAATATTTTTTCAAATATCTTGGAGAAAGTGGACAGCAAGCTTATCGGTCGATATGACGATACGAAATTATCCGGCTTGCCAGGTTTCGGAATCATCATAATCACGGCACACTTCCACAGAGTGGGGAAGTGGTGGATGCGAACCATGGAGTTAAAGAGTCGCACTAAGAACATCACTCCCTTCTCGGGGAGGGCCGTAGCAACTCTACCGTCGACGCCACCATAGCCAGGGGCTTTCGTGGTCTTTAGCCTGCGAATCTGCAAGCGGACCTCTCTAGGGGCGAAAGGTGTGATCGGTTGTACAGGATCGAGATCTGCATTTAAAAATGCCTCAGTATCGTGTACCTGACTGGGTGACGCCAGCGTAAAAGGTGTGAACCGGCCTTGCAGCTCATCCGCAAATGCCGAAGCAATCTCTGCATCCGATTGACACCAAGTGTTGTCCGGTCGCATAATGGGGATCCGTCTGAGTGGCTGCCGCTTGACACAACGCCTTGCCTTCCACAAATTGAATCCATGATTCGTTTTGGTATCGGCATTTTGGAGCATATCCTGAAAATATTGGCTCTTAGTGTCAAAAAGCAACTTTCGCAGCTCGTACGGAGCCCGCCTAAAGTCCATTAGATCCACACAAAACGTGGTGGACAATAGACAGCCGCTAGAACTACTTCGCCTTGATCACTAGCGACATTAACTTCAGCATATTGTGCGCAGAGCCAACTTATGGGAGTCAGCGCATGATGTTGCAGAGAAGATCTTATGATCACTGCTGCTCCACCACTCATGCGATCCGACGGATGATTGGCTAGGTGGATGTCGTAGCCTGGTAGCCTATAGTGTTATCTAGAGCAGTAGTGAGTCTCACAGACCAACATTACATCTATTTGATGGCGATGAATAAACAACTCCAACTCATTGGCGTTATTTGCATGGCCATTGGCGTTCCACACGCCAACGCGCATCCCAATTTGGCACATTTATGGACAAGTACAGCGTGCAACAGGCTCATTATGGCCATCATTGTCTCACTTAACTTGTCGAATTTTGACATAAGACTTTCAAGCTGGGGATTGGCGTGATGTTTTCACAGTTTTAATTTTAAATTTTTTCTTTATAGAAAATTTTTTTTTTCAAAAATTTGTTTCTTATTTTCTATTTTTTGTTCTCAAAAATATATTTGTTTCTTATTTTCTATTTTTTGTTTCTCAAAAATTTATTTGTTTCTTATTTTCTAATTTTTGTTCTCAAAAATTTATTTGTTTCTTATTTTCTATTGTTTGTTCTCAAAAATTTATTTGTTTCTTATTTTCTAATTTTTGTTCTCAAAAATTTATTTGTTTCTTATTTTCTATTGTGATAATATAAACATCACCCCGGCGAATCTCCCGCAACGATCCTTTGGAATTGATCCTTTTTGTCCCACGACGATTTTGAGTCGAAATGGGTGACTCGGGTTCCTCTGGACACCTTAGCTCGCGGTACCCTGCGGACGGACACTACAGGGTTGTCGGCGGTATTTTTTTCGGCACCGGTACGGAGTTTTGCACTTCGAAATTATTCGTGTTCTTATCTGCGGCTACTTGAGGCGCTTTTGACTTGAACGTGTAGTTTGTGTTCGCATCTGCGGCTACTTGAGGCGCTTTTGATTTGAACGTGTTCGCATCTGTGGCTACTTGAGGCACTTTTGATTTGAACGTGGCACTGATCGTGTTCGCATCTGCGGCTACTTGAGTCGCTTTTGATTTGAACGTGGCTACTTGAGGCACTCTACTTTTCGATCCTGGCCTATTAGGCTTTCTCGCGAGATTACGTTCGTATATTACCGCTACTTAAAGCGCGTATAACGAGGCGTGGTTTTTAAATTCACTTTTATAACTCGCGATTTGCCTGTGACTGCGTACCGGTCCCTGCGGACCGATCTCTGCGGACCGGTCCCTGCTCGGGCGCCAATTAAACTGTTCCTTTAGAGTTTTTGTAAAAAATAACAGAACTGTTTCCTTTGAGTGCTTTATTAGGACTAAATTATTCGATATTCTTTATTAAAAATGTAACATCGGTTTGCTGCGCTCTGCTGGTGTCTGGCGTTTGTAGTTGTGTCGCTGTGGCTGCTGTCGCTGTAAGGCTCCGTTATAATATGCCGACGCGCCATCTGCAATCCGTTAGGCCAGTTGTGATCCGACAGGGTACTTGCAGACCGTTAGGGCATTCTGGCGCCTAGGAAGTAAATTGTGTCGCTGAAGCTATTGTCGCTGTTATAATATGTTGACGCGGCATTTGCAATCCGTTAGGTCATTCGCAATTTCCAGTCCGTTTGGGCATTCTGGCGCCTAAGCAGAAATATTCTTTAGTTGTGTCGCGGCATTTGCAATCCGTTAGGTTATTTGGAATCTGACGCGCCATTTGCAGTCCGTTAGGGTATTTGGGTGATTAGGTAGAAATATTGTTAACTCATGTAAGTCTTTCTTCATTAATTCGGTATCCAATGGCTTTGGAAGCATAATATGGTATCCAATTCTCATGTAATTTACTGCGATCCATAAGAATAACTGAAGTTGAATCAATTTCATTAAAAAACAATATCCAAATTTCTGTGACTTGCCGTAAATACGATTTTCTTGTGGAGCTTCGGTATGAATAAAAAAGCAGTACGTTTAGAGATTCTATAGCTTCTTCAACATTACAGATGTGTAAAAAGACATTTGACATGAGTCGTTGCACAGTCTCATCCATGCTTTGAACTGTGCGTCGATACTTAACAACTTCTTCATCCCAATCGTTTTTATGGACATTGAGTATTAAATCCTTTGAGTCAGTGTCTAGAGCCGTCAATGTTGCTAAAAATTGATTCTCGACTGACTCAGTTGTTTTCTCAAACTCAGGCCCAGTAGTGCCACCAAATTTTGGTTTTGGAATGATCTCTGACTCATCCAATCGACCAAATACAATCATTGACTCGCAAATATCTATGACATCATTTAGCCGCTCCATGAAGGCATCTATGTGATTAAAAATCATTCTTTTGTCAAGATTCCAACCCAAGAAAGGCTCATATTTTTCATTTATGTTTGACATAAAACTATATATACCCCTGTAGGTACTGCAACAATTAAGAGACAAGTTGCAAACTTTTATTCCAAGCCGTGATCTACCCAAAAATATCTTGTCCAAATTAATAAATTCGGTGCAAAAACGTATTATCCGATTACTCAAATCACGGAAAAGTCCGGTTACCAAATCTGGTCTATTGTAGTGTTTAGAATTTTCCCAAATGAAATAAGTAAAATAAATTATTTTTGGCAACAATTGTGATAAAACTGCAGGATTTTCAGCATCCTTAATTTCTCCATTCGGATCCATTAGTAGATACAGAAATTTAATATTTGACATTGCTTGTTCCATTTCGAACGTTGACTCATAAACGAGTTCATCGATCTGTTTGATGTAAACAGAATGAGAATTACGTAATATTTTTAAAATACTTTGCACATCGACTTCTACCAATTGATTGTTAAGAGCCTGTATAACTTCGACTAGTGGAGCCAAAAATTACTAAATACATGCTTTATTTTAACAACATTCACTTACAGCGGTAAAGCCAAAATTCGTATTCATCCTCTAAAATTATAAAATCCTTGGGGGCCGTCAAACTCTTGTCATTCAACAAGGTGCGTATTTGTGTTGCCCAAAAGACTGAGATTGGCTCTATATTTTTCACAAACTCTGGATCATATGAAACGATTTCCTGTGCAACTTGTCTGACGACATAAGGAACATATAACACTGTCATACCAGACATTTTGAAGTGCATTGCTGTTAATAATACTAGGAATTTGTGCAAGGCTTTGACAAAGTGCTGCTTTATATTATCGTCCCATTCAAAATGATTCCAAAATACAGGTACATAAACTAGCTCTAAGATTCGAAGCAGGCATCCGTCAACATCATTATGTATTGTTCCAAAAATTACAACATCATTGAAAGATTCAACGGAGAAGGTTTGATTATATGAACGCACAAAGTAACTTATATCAAGAATGGGTGCAACGGGAAATCCCAGACATGCCGTTATAACATTTGAATCATAAAACACGGACAGCATTACCTCACTCGGATTAAGTAACCAATGCCGAATTAAGTTAAAAATTTTCTCGTTCCAATCATGGTGATCAAGTGAATATAATGTAGTCATACGTTGAACAAGATCAACTAAATTTTCTAATTCGAGTTCCTAAGAATATATTAAAGATAATAAAAACGCATTAAAGTTTAAATGACACTGTTCACATAATTACCATAATTGGAATCAAAAGCGTCAATTTGGGAATCACTTTGGTCGTCAGCACCTGTAGATGCCATTTTCGGTATTTTCATTATATTTAAATAATATTAAGCCAGAGATCATTTAGTATTTATATTTTATTTAAATGATTCCAAAGCACTTGCTTAGTTAGCAAAAATTTTTTTTTTAAGACTTTGTATTAAAAGCCTTTTTGATAAGTATGTATATTTGATGATACATGAGAATACTTTTGTTGTCAAATAAATAATCCCTTACCCTGACAGTAAATGTGCGGGTAGTTATAGGCTTTTGTAAATATTTGTGGTGGCCGCAGGTGTGGACGAAAAAAAAAATTTTGTGGCAGTTCCTTATGAAGCTATTGAGAATTTTAGGAGCGGAAGTGGGCGTGTTTAAAAAAATAATTATACTGGTACTTTGACACCGAAGCTGTCTGTCGTGCTGTTTATGCGTTTTGGTAACAATCTCCAAGGATCGTCAAAAACAATTTTTGGACCACGCCCACACCCGCCGACCACGGAAGCCTCTGTCCTAGAAATTTGAAATGCTCATATTGTGAAGCCATATAGCCATGGCCGACAGGTATGCACATATGTGTGTATTTATATATATATAGATCTATATGTATACACCCTTCGTCTGAAGAACTTGTGGGATGGTTCGGATGGGGCTGAGATGAGGCCACCAGGCGGGTCGCAGGTTGCGGATAGCGAACGGACTCCCTTTGGAGAGGTTAGCTGCGAATAGCGTGGCAAATGTGCCCGTGAATAAGCAGTCCCGGACAAACAGCGGGAACGATTATTATTAATCGTAGCGACAGGGCGCTTGTGTTGCCGCCTCTCAAAACATAGCCTCACACAATCCCCCAAACTCCTGAAACAACTACCTACCCCCATCCTATTCCCACAAATTTCACTCCATTCAACTTGGCTGGGGGCCCGGATTATCAAATAGCCCAGTTCTTAATGGTGAGTTCAGGTAGATGGCGACCGCCTGTTCTAATCAGCCTTACCCGGGTATCGCAGATCTCTGCCCGGGTGGACAATACTTTCTCTGCTAATAGTGGGCACAAAGAAATATTACAATTCCGCACGATCTCACTGCAAACGAAGTCGCAAGACAAATGGAGGACCGAGCCCTAGACGGGGGGAGGTCATCGTATGTAGATCATCCTTCACACCGATCCACTCCAATACCAAGGAAGGTGAAATCTCTGGGGTTCACGGGTCAAATGGTACTTGAGGTACCTCTAGCAGGGAATGGCCCCGAATGAAGCCCTCCAAAAGGCCAAAGAGCCGAGTGATGACACTGTTGCGTCACCGGCCCCCAAACGATCCAGCAGCGCGCTGACACAGCCAACGGATACCCCCAAAAGGTGGTGCTCGGCGGCTATGGGCGCTGCGCATGGTCCATCGGGGGTGCGGGTGACGAAAAGTAGTGGTCTGGAGGACCTGGAAATGCGCTGGACCACATCATGGGAGTTAGCAAGGAACACAGTGTCATCCGCGTATGTGGCAAGCAGCGTGTTTCCGGCTACCGGAATCGGCAAGTCCGCAGTGTACAATGTGTACAGGGCAGGTCCGAGGACACCACCCTGCGGTACATCCGCTCTGATGCGGCGGATGTTTGATCGCTCGCCCCTAACTTCAACCATAAAAGAACGGCCAAGCAGGTAAGACCTGAGCAGTAAATACAGTGCCGATGGTAGTAGGGACTTAAGCTTAAAAAGCAGGATATCATGCCATACGCGATCAAACGCTTGCTGGATATCCAGGAATACGGCAGAGCTGTACTGCTTATTTTCCAAGGCCTCGAGGACATGCTGTACTACTCGATGAACTTGCTGCCTAAAGCCAAACTGATGATCAGGAATGGCACTCTAGAAGCCAACAATCTGCCGACAATCTTTCAAGAAATATTTTTTCAAATATCTTGGAGAAAGTGGACAGCAAGCTTATCGGTCGATATGACGATACGAAATTATCCGGCTTGCCAGGTTTCGGAATCATCGTAATCACGGCACACTTCCACAGAGTGGGGAAGTGGTGGATGCGAACCATGGAGTTAAAGAGTCGCACTAAGAACATCACTCCCTTCTCGGGGAGGGCCGTAGCAACTCTACCGTCGACGCCACCATAGCCAGGGGCTTTCGTGGTCTTTAGCCTGCGAATCTGCAAGCGGACCTCTCTAGGGGCGAAAGGTGTGATCGGTTGTACAGGATCGAGATCTGCATTTAAAAATGCCTCAGTATCGTGTACCTGACTGGGTGACGCAAGCGTAAAAGGTGTGAACCTCTGCATCCGATTGACACCAAGTGTTGTCCGGTCGCATAATGGGGATCCGTCTGAGTGGCTGCCGCTTTGACACAACGCGTTGCCTTCCACAAATTGAATCCATGATTCGTTTTGGGATCGGCATTTTGGAGCATATCCTGAAAATATTGGCTCAGTGTCAAAAAGCAACTTTCGCAGCTCGTACGGAGCCCGCCTAAAGTCCATTAGATCCACACAAAACGTGGTGGACAATAGACAGCCGCTAGAACTACTTCGCCTTGATCACTAGCGACATTAACTTCAGCATATTGTGCGCAGAGCCAACTTATGGGAGTCAGCGCATGATGTTGCAGAGAAGATCTTATGATCACTGCTGCTCCACCACTCATGCGATCCGACGGATGATTGGCTAGGTGGATGTCGTAGCCTGGTAGCCTATAGTGTTATCTGGAGCTGTAGTGAGTCTCACAGACCAACATTACATCTATTTGATGGCGATGAATAAACAACTCCAACTCATTGGCGTTATTTGCATGGCCATTGGCGTTCCACACGCCAACGCGCATCCCAATTTGGCACATTTATGGACAAGTACAGCGTGCAACAGGCTCATTATGGCCATCATTGTCTCACTTAACTTGTCGAATTTTGACATAAGACTTTCAAGCTGGGGATTGGCGTGATGATAATACAGGTAAGGCTGTTGCACTAGATGATATTCATCCTGTGAGGGCTGCTGTTGTTGACGCAATGGCAGCTGGTGTTGTTGTTGAAGGCTTAGTTGCTGTTGATGCTCTTGCTGCATGTGCTGTTGCTGTTGGTGTTGCTGCTGCTGGCGTTACTGAAGCTGTGGCTGTTGTTGTTGATGAAGCTGTCGCTGATGGTGACTCTGCTGCTGATGGTGACGCTGCTGCTGTGGCACCTGCCCAAGTTGCTGCAGGAGTTGAGGAGCCGTTTGCAGTATGGCGGCATCAGCATATGAAAATTGTTCTCTGCGTATAGGCGCCGGGCTTCTTGGGCGCGACTTTTGTAGGTATTGAGCCGGCCTTCCAGACTGAGCCACAAGTTTCCTTTCCTTGGTAACGCGCTGATAAGCTGGGCATCCTTTCCAGCATCCAATGGTTTTCGCACACCTGACTTGCATGTGCTGAACCACACTTTACGCAGCGATGATGCTTTTGGAAATATTTCACAGTGTGGCCAAATTCCTGGCAGCGGTGGCACTGTGGGATGTTCAAATGTCGATCAGGGCATTCAACAGAAATGCGCACCTGAGAAATGGAGCGTAGGTTGTAAATCTTTTTGTTATTCGCAGCAGGCTCCACCTCTAAATAACAAAGGCTTCAACTCCTTCTGGCTAAAACGACTTACAATTGTTTGGACAACACGCACTGCGTGCCCAGATCTGGCCAGCTCATCTCTGAGGCAATCAATTTTCTGCAGCGATGGATGCAGTCCTCTGATCACCACTCGAAAACCTCTTTCTCCTTTAGTTGGTAGGAGTGAAAAGGCATTCGCTTCTCCGTGAACAATCTGTGAACTGCCCTGTAAGCGTCAATACAACTTGGCATAACTCTTACAGTACCACCACCACTGCATTTATGCATAAAGCTGTGAGGCGGCGTGACAGAATTTAGTGCTTCGAGCAGTCCAACAACGTTGGTGATACCCTCAGCAATAAGTGGAGGAGACTTGTAGGCTGAAGTTCAGCAGTGCAAGTATTTGACTGAGAACTATCAAGTATATCGGCGGCAGCGCTTAGAATTGGGACCACATTGTCAACAATCGGCGGAGTCAATATCTGAGTCAGAATCTGACAGCAGATCCCCTAATGCTTGCGGTGCTGCACAAGCACCAGCAGAAGCTGATGGCACTCCGTCCAAGTCAATTTCATAATTCGTTTGTCGTGATTTTCTTTTTTTTTGCTGGCATTGTTGTTGATGGCCATGTTTTTGTGGAGATTGTGATTATTTTTGTTATTGGTGTTCTTTTTGTAGCTTGGCATTTGCAATTGTTCTTGCATTGTTGACGTTGTTGTTGTTGTTGTTGCTGCTTGCCGAGCGAGAGCTCAGATTACAGCGGAGTTCGCTGGTCTTTTTGGCAAGAGAAGGCGACCACCAAGAAACTGGAGCTGCAGTGTCAGGCGCGTCGCCGGGAGTTTCGATATGAGGAGTGGTGGCGGCGCACGTAGAAATCACACTGAGTGAGGGCCTCTTGCAAAATTAGTTTTCCGCCAGCAGAACTGCTCGCGAGCGTCGATAGTTTCAAATCGCGAGAGGGTTACGCGTAACACTCACGCTGTTAAAAAATAAAATAAAATAAAAATAAAATAATTTTTTCGCTGCAAAAAGTTTTAGTGTGACCGAATGCTCCGAGGATGATGTACTGTTCTGAGTATATTTGCTAACCTTTACTTGAATTATTTACCTTGTCTGTTGAGACTTGTTGTTTTCCCGCTCTTGAAAGGAATCCTTTATTATTCCTCTCCATAAAAATGGCTCAAAGTCTGATATAAAAAACTATAGGGGTATATCCAAATTGTCCGCAATACCTAAGGCATTTGAGAAAATATTAACGACTCAACTGCAACACTTATGTAGATCTATTATTTCACCATTCCAGCATTGTTTTATGAAATGTAGGTCTACTACCAGTAACATTCTTGAATTTACTTCCCTTGTGATCAAGGGATTTCAGAATAATATGCAAACTGATGTCGTTTATACAAACTTTGGTATTGCCTTTGATTCTGTTAACCATTGTCTCCTTCTCCACAAACTAAAGCTTATGGGATTTCCTACAAAACCTTCTGACCTGGATTTCGGAGTATCTGAGTAACAGAACTCAAAAAATTGTATGTAAATCAGTACTTTTAAACCTATCCAAGTCACCTTTAGTGTACGACAGGGTAGTCACGTGGGTCCATTGCTTTTTAACCTATTTGTTAATGACCGTCCTTCTGTAATATTGTATTCTAACGTACTAATGTACGTATAATGATATAACCTCTCATTGCTTATTGCAGGCTGACTTATTTTCCTTATTGTTGTGGTGTAAAATGAATCTGCTCAACTTGAACTGTTTAAAGTGTAAGGTCAGGTCATTTTATCGTATCACACAGTACCGCAGTATTGAAAATAATCATTGACATATATTATATTCCATTTTGTCTGGTTTCAAGTCCGTATGTGGTCTGTCAATATTATTCATGTAGGCAGAGTGTGCATGTCGAAACGGCTCGATAAGTGTTCATTACAAGGTTGTAACGAAGCTTTTGTTCGGGTAGTTTTAGCTGGGCTAAAGCTCAGTCGAGCTGGGGGTTCGTGCAACAAATTTGATTTGATTGCGTTTCCGATAATTATGAACACTGTTTCTTTTATATATGTTTAAATGGTTTTTATTTATTTATCACTATTTAGTTATACAAGTGCACATATCGTCTGCATTGTAAATGTCACTAGGTTTCTGGAACAGTTCACTAAAGTTCTTGGTCAGATTTGAGATTTGAAGTGTGCACCTGTTCGCGAGAATCTTCTGCAGGCACTCCGCCCACCAACTAGGCAAGTTTACGACCTTCGCCTGCCCGACAGAGAAATCATACGACATAGCCTCCAAGGAAGAGAAGCAGAGCACTCGTGCAGCTCATCTTCCGGAATGAGGGGTGTAAACGGAGAATTGCCAACTTACAGTACCCTGGCTATCTAATACTCATATGATGAGCGGCGGAGCAGCCAGCATTCTAAATGCAGGGGAATGCGGTGGCTTATCCACCAGCCATTAGCAAAGATGTGCCCAAGAAGGAACAATGCGTGGCGATGATGCAGATCTAAGAAAGCCAAGGTCCTACGTGTCTTCCTCCGAAATTGCCATGGAGATGTAATGCTATGGAGATGTCATCGACAAAGGCAACAAGTATGGAAAAATTCCTAAGAATCATCACAACGGGCCTGGCCCAGGTAAAGATCCACAGTGCTAAAGCAGCCTCGGCTGTCCTGGCGAGGATGTTTACCAAACGGCATCTTGGGCTAGCCCTTGTACAGGAGCCATAGGTGAACAATGGCATCAAAGGCCTGTTCACGGCCAGCTCAACGGTAATATGGGATCACCCAGAGCATGTATCATGGTGAGGAAAGAGATTAATCTCACTATCTTTTTAGAGTTTCTAACGGGGGACTGCGTTCCCATAGCTATACAGGAGAAGGGAAACACAACTCCCCTAGTGGTAGTATCGGCATACTTTGCAGGAGATGGAGCCTGTCCACCACCGGAAATCATCAAACTGGTGGAGTACTGCCGAAAGGAGAAGAGGCAGATAATTATCGGATGCGATGCCAATGCGCCCCAGCACCATATGGGGCAGCAGTGACACCAACATGAGAGGGGAGTGCCTCACAGATTTTATATGTAATTATAACCTAGAACTTGCCAATGTCGGATCCACACCGACATTTGTAACCAGAGTCAGAGAGGAGGTGCTAGACATCACCCTCATCAGCCGGTCCCTGCAACCACATATTAAGGACTGGCATGTATCTAAGGAAGAATCTATGTCTGATCATAGAATAATCCTTTACAGAATAGAATTAAATAAAAGCAGCAGCGACCCCTGTCGCAACCCCAGGAAAACGAACTGGGAAGGAGCCTTAGAGCTCCAGTGGTATTTCAGGTATACACAGAACTCCATTGGAACTAGAGTGGGCCGTAGATAACCTCAACAAAAGCATAATGGATGCTTTTGAAGAAAACTATCCGTTAGGAAAAAGTTTAATGAAAACGACGCACCGTGGTGGAATGACAGCCTGGAAAGACTGCGCCTCACCACACGTCACCTCTTCAACAAAGCGAAGAGGGACGGAACATGGGACCAATATCGCGAGAGCCTGACATCCTATAACAAGGAGATTAGGTAGGCCAAGCGAGCAAACTATACAAAATATACTATCTAAATGGACGCCTGACGCAAACGTGGCATTGAGATGTAAGGACAACTCCTTTACAAACAACAATGCACAAAAACTGAAACTGCTCATCGAGACTTTCCACCCTTGCAGGAAGGTGATCTCGCAACAGCGGATAGCAGACATAGGCCAACGGCCAAAGACTGGGCATGTGCCAAAGCAACGGTCACTCCGAAGAAACTAGAATGGACAATTGGCACCTTCCAGCCCTGCATGTCTCCTGGACTGGACGGAATATCGCCAGCTTTCCTACAACAGGGCCGAGAGATACTTCTCTGCCCTGTTAGGAGGGTACTCATTAGTATCCTAGCCCTCTAACACTGCACTTTACCAACTGCGGCGCTCTCTATATGCGGCGACAGCTAGTAAGGAAGTAGCATTGTGCGCCTTTCTAGACATAGAAGGCGCCTTTGACATACATCTCATGAGGCGATTAGAGTTGCCCTCTACAGGATGGGCCTGGACCCTATCACCAGCAAGTGGATACTCGCCTTGCTGGGGTCCAGACTAGCCACGACATAAACGCATGACAGCACTGTAACAGTCTTAACGACCAAAGGCTGTCCCCAAGGGGGAGTACTGTCTCCGCTACTCTGGAGTCTGCTAGTAGATGAACTGCTTAACAGACTTGCCACCAGAGGTATCCAATGTCAGGGATATGCCGATGACATAGTCATCATAGCGCGATGCAAATTTGAAGAAACACTCTTTGGCATAGTCCAAAGAATGGCCGTATGTATGACACGGGCAATGCGCACCTGCCCTACAATGGCCTTGGAAGCCTTAATGGAGCTCACGCCACTCCACCACACCATAAGGCTCCAATAGAAAGCAACGCTTAAAAGGATGTCAGTTGAAGGAGTTGGGCGCAATCACATCCTAAGCCACAAAGACTCCCAACTTCTGGCAGATGAACTTCCCCTAATTACGCAACTTAGGGACGAAATGGCGGCCGAATACATATTCGAGCGAAATTTCAGTTGAGTAGTAAGAGGGAATGGACGTCATTATATGAAGTCCACCCTATGAAACCGCACACCATAAAATGGTATACTGACGGATCTCTCACCACACAGGGAACAGGTCTCGGAGGGGTTGGCCTCGGATAAAATACTATGAGTCCCTGGGAAAGCACACCAGCATATTTCAAGCTGAGGTGTGTGCGATAGGGAGGTGTGCGGAGGTGTGTGGAGTTTAATCTAAAGCCATACTATCGGAACGCGGATATATCCGTCCTCTCCGACAATCAAGCAGCAATAAATGCTTTAAAGGGGACGAAAATAACATATAAAGTAGTTCTCGAAGTAATATTCAAGCTTATAGGTTTACCCTAAGATGGGTTCCGGGTCACAGGAACATAGCGGGGAACGAAGCGCGACACATCCTAGCAGAATGCGTCGCCTTGATTAGAAAGAGAAGCAGCATCCTAGGGAAGCATGTACTGAGTCCAAAGGACATAGAAACCCTCAACCCAACAAAGATCCTGACATTCGTTGATGGAAGAGCTGTAGGCTCAGAAAGGGGGCACAATAGACCTTATAGTTCGCAGTGCTGGTTCTCCCCATTTATAATGATAATAAACATAAAGGTCGCGGTTAACAGCTGTTGTCTTATTGCTTTTTTATTTTTGAGTGCGCTTGGTGCTCTCGCTCTCATTGTTTCACATTGCATGCTTGATCGCTTCGCATTGTTGTCGTTATAGCTGTTTTCGAGTGCGCTTTTTTACTATCGCTCTCTCTACTTTCGTGTGCTCTCACAACGCTTTATTACTCCAGCTCTCTATACTTTCGTGTGCTCTCATAACTGTTTTGTTGTTTCAGTGGTTCAAAGTTTTGTCTATTTTTATATATATTTTGACAGCGCATTTGTGTTTTTGTTTCTAGTCAATCTCTTTTGTGCTGCTTGATTTGTTATTTTAAGGATATACTCGGCAATAAGTCATGTTTAAAGTGGTATTGCGGGAGATGCCGCGAGATGGAGTTGGACATTCAGTGTTTTATGAGGCAAACTAGTCGGGGCTTCCATAATGGAGTCAATTTAATAGTGTGAAACTGTCGAATGAGTCTTTCGGCAGATAGGTTTATTGGCCCCGGTTCTGTCATTGCCCCTACACCGCTAACACCTACTCTTGATAGTGGTCAGCAGTTGATGCAGTTTATTTCTCCTGCACCACCTGCAATCAACAGTAGTGGCTCATTTGTGTCACAGTCCATAGTGTCCGATTCGACTATGCCACCTCTTTCTAGCAGTGCAAGTAAGCCTCTTATAGCGGTTGCACCTAGAAAGCAAATTTTTATTTCGCTTCTTGCCCCTGATATATCTGTGGATGACATTAAAGCCTACATACAGGGAAAATTGGTTGAAAAAATTAAATTTAATTATGAAAGAGAAATTTCCTCTTTTAAAATAAGTGTTTCGGCTGAAGTATTCGGCGCAATTTGCTGTGCTAATTCCTGGCCGAAAGGCTTAGTAATAAAGGAGTATACAAATAAAAAACGTATTCGGTATCCTATTACATTGCCTCTGAATCCTTCTGGTGCTCATTCTTCTAATGTTGCACCAAAAAACTGTTGATTCTGATCTTGCATCAGATTATTTCTTACCTCCTTTTGCTTTAAACATTGAATTTATAAGCATTATGATTCAGATCAATACTTTTCATTGTTTATCACGTGTTCATATACTCCACCTCAATCAGATGTCTCAATATATCTGAATCTTCAATCAGCTATCAAATATATTTGCTTTCTATGCTTTCTGATAGAGACTATATGATTGTCTGCGATGACTTTAATCTTCCTGAAATTATATGGTCCGCTCCACCAAATTGGTGCCACTTAACTCAAATGAATTTATTGATGGGCTTCATCAGTTGTCACTGTCTCAAGTTAACCAAATTCGAAACTGTAACGAACGTTTACTTGATTTCATTTTTGTATCTGATCCTACTGGTAGTATTATCTGGCGTTATCACTTGTTAGTCCCGAAGATCCTTATCATCCTATGCTCGATTTGATTATAGAGCTGCCAACTCTTGTGCCTTTTGTAGAGAAGAGCTAATTACATTTTAGAGTGACTTCTTGCCGACCTACACTCAATCAAGCCTGGGTATTTGCCAGGTCCAGGTCCAAGTACAGCAATTTTATTTAATATTGATCAACCTATTGAAAGGTTATAAAATATTGTTTTGCGTATTGTTAACATAATAACAGGGAATTTGAATTAAATAACATATACATATAATTGGTTTTAACATATTACAATATTACGTAACATCTTATATAACATTTGTTGCACATTAATAACAATTAATTCCGCAAGGAAGTCACCTTGGCCCTTTGCTATTCACTTTATTTATAAATGATCTTCCGTCCGTTATAAGTCATTCTCGGGTACTAATGTACGCCGCTGATGTAAAATTGTGTCTGTCGTCTACCGACTCGTTTGCTGGTCAGAGGCTTCAGGCTGACTTATATAGTTTTGAAGCCTGGTGTCGCATAAATTTATTAAATCTTAATTGTGATAAATGCAAATTTATGTCTTTCTATAGGCGATTGCCCTATTTAAATACATACTTTCTTCATGGCAAGCCACTTCAACGCATTGAATGTGTCGATGATTTGGGAATACTTTTAGATCCCAAGCTTAAGTTCGACAAGCACATTTCTTCCTCTATTAATCGAGCCTTTGGAGTCCTGGGTTTCATTAAGCGCTGGTCAAAAGAATTTGACGATCCCTACATTACTAAAACTCTTTATATTTCACTTGTGCGTCCTATTCTGGAATATGGATCTTGTATATGGTCACCCAATTACAAGGTTCATAAGGATAGAATAGAATCCGTACAAAAACAGTTCCTATTATTTGCCCTTAGGGGTCTTAATTGGAATACTAATATTACCTTACCTTCTTACCATAGTAGACTTTTATTAATAAATCTTCCTTCTCTTTCTGATCGTAGAACAATGCTTGGTGTTATTTTTTTACACAAGCTTGTGAATGGTGAGATTGATTCTTCGGAATTAATCAGCCAACTTAATTTTATAGTTCCGATCAGAAATACAAGGAATTTTCTGCCTCTTTCTCTTCAAACTTGTAGTTCAAATTATGCTATCCATAATCCCTTTAGAATACTGTGTTCAAATTATAATACGTTTTCTCCATTAATAAGTTGTGCTTCCTCCTTTTCATTTATTAAAACAGCTATCTTATCCTACCTTTCTCTCAATTCGCGATCTTCGTAACCGCGCGTTATGCGGCGCACCCCTCGGTCGTTTGGGTGGGAGGTGGGTTGCAGTTTTGCTTGGGTCCGTGCGTTAACAAGCCCGTGCTTGGTATCGTTTGGGCCACTTGAAAGTGCTGCTCGTTAGTACTTCAACGTCCAAATAATAAATATGGTGGAGCACCAGAGATGTCTCTTAGCACCTTGTTCTGCAAGGCTTGAATGTGATTAATACATGATTTTGCAGCTGTGCCCCAAAATGGAATCTCATATGTCCATGTGGGCACGATGATGCTCCTGTACACCAGCAACTTGTTGCTCAAGCTGAGTTTGCTGAATGACTTCAGCAACCAGTTGAGTTTCGCCCTTTTGGATCTCCACGCTGCTGCCGTGATCTGTATGTGTTTGCGCCAGGTAAGTTTCCTGTCCACATACATACCCAGGTAGCGAAGATGGTTCTCCTGAGGTATGACCGTGCTGTTGAGTCGGACGGTTGGACAGTTACCACTCCTGAGCGCAAACGTACAGTGCTGAGACTTGTTCTCATTTATGCATATGTGCCACCGGTTGGCCCAGGTACTAGAACCATCCAAGAACCTTTGCGTAACCGCTGCTGCTCTCCAAGCAGAGGAGGAGTTAGCAAGGAACACAGTGTCATCCGCGTATGTGGCAAGCAGCGTGTTTCCGGCTACCGGAATCGGCAAGTCCGCAGTGTACAATGTGTACAGGGCAGGTCCGAGGACACTACCCTGCGGTACACCCGCTCTGATGGGGCGGATGTTTGATCGCTCGCCCCTAACTTCAACCATAAAAGAACGGCCAAGCAGGTAAGACCTGAGCAGTAAATACAGTGCCGATGGTAGTAGGGACTTAAGCTTAAAAAGCAGGCCATCATGCCATACGCGATCAAACGCTTGCTGGATATCCAGGAATACGGCAGAGCTGTACTGCTTATTTTCCAAGGTCTCGAGGACATGCTGTGCTACTCGATGAACTTGCTGTGGTGTACCATGGAGATGCCTAAAGCCAAACTGATGATCAGGAATGGCACTCTAGAAGCCAACAATCTGCCGACAATCTTTCAAGAAATATTTTTTCAAATATCTTGGAGAAAGTGGACAGCAAGCTTATCGGTCGATATGACGAGACGAGATTATCCGGCTTGCCAGGTTTCGGAATCATCGTAATCACAGCACACTTCCACAGAGTGGGGAAGTGGTGGATGCGAACCATGGAGTTAAAGAGTCGCACTAAGAACATCACTCCCTTCTCGGGGAGGGCCGTAGCAACTCTACCGTCGACGCCATCATAGCCAGGGGCTTTTGTGGTCTTTAGCCTGCGAATCTGCAAGCGGACCTCTCTAGGGGCGAAAGGTGTGATCGGTTGTACAGGATCGAGATCTGCATTTAAAAATGCCTCAGTATCGTGTACCTAACTGGGTGACGTCAGCGTAAAAGGTGTGAACCGGCCTTGCAGCTCATCCGCAAATGCCGATGCAATCTCTGCATCCGATTGACACCAAGTGTTGTCCGGTCGTATAATGGGGATCCGTCTGAGTGGCTGCCGCTTTGACACAACGCGTTGCCTTCCACAAATTGAATCCATGATTCGTTTTGGGATCGGCATTTTGGAGCATATCCTGAAAATATTGGCTCTTAGTGTCAAAAAGCAACTTTCGCAGCTCGTACGGAGCCCGCCTAAAGTCCATTAGATCCAATGGATTGCGTGACCGCATATATTGGCGACGCAGTGCTCTCTTGTACCTTACCAGATCCAAAATCTCAGTTTTTAAAAAAGGCTGAGCTGTACTGGGCGGCGAACAAGGAAGATGACCCGTTGTGATGACTCCCGTGGCAAGTACTAGGGGGTTGGGGTCTCTCACGCAATCCGCAAGACAGCCGCTAGGACCGCTTCGCCTTGATCACTAGCGACATTAACTTCAGCATATTGTGCGCAGAGCCAACTTATGGGAGTCAGCGCATGATGTTGCAGAGAAAATTTTATGATCACTTCTGCTCCACCACTCATGCGATCCGACGGATGATTGGCTATGTGGATGTCGTAGCCTGGTAGCCTATAGTGTTATCTGGAGCAGTAGTGAGTCTCACAGACCAACATTACATCTATTTGAAGGCGATGAATAAACAACTCCAACTCATTGGCGTTATTTGCATGGCCATTGGCATTCCACACGCCAACGCGCATCCCAATTTGGCACATTTATTGACAAGTACAGCGTGCAAAAGGCTCATTATGGCCATCATTGTCTCACTTAACTTGTCGAATTTTGACATAAGACTTTCAAGCTGGGGATTGGCGTGATGATAATACAGGTAAGGCTGTTGCACTAGATGATATTCATTCTGTGAGGGCTGCTGTTGTTGACGCAATGGCAGCTGGTGTTGTTGTTGAAGGTTTAGTTGCTGTTGATGCTCTTGCTGAATGTGCTGTTGCTGTTGGTGTTGCTGCTGCTGGCGTTACTGAAGTTGTGGCTGTTGTTGTTGATGAAGCTGTCGCTGATGGTGACTCTGCTGCTGATGGTGACGCTGCTGCTGTGGCACCTGCCCAAGTTGCTGCAGGAGTTGAGGAGCCGTTTGCAGTATGGCGGCATCAGCATATGAAAATTGTTCTCTGCGTATAGGCGCCGGGCTTCTTGGGCGCGACTTTTGTAGGTATTGAGCCGGCCTTCCAGACTGAGCCACAAGTTTCCTTTCCTTGGTAACGCGCTGATAAGCTGGGCATCCTTTCCAGCATCCAATGGTTTTCGCACACCTGACTTGCATGTGCTGAATCACACTTTACGCAGCGATGATGCTTTTGGAAATATTTCACAGTGTGGCCAAATTCCTGGCAGCGGTGGCACTGTGGGATGTTCAAATGTCGATCAGGGCATTCAACAGAAATGCGCACCTGAGAAATGGAGCGTAGGTTGTAAATCTTTTTGTTATTCGCAGCAGGCTCCACCTCTAAATAACAAAGGCTTCAACTCCTTCTTGCTAAAACGACTTACAATTGTTTGGACAACACGCACTGCGTGCCCAGAACTGGCCAGCTCATCTCTGAGGCAATCAATTTTCTGCAGCGATGGATGCAGTCCTCTGATCACCACTCGAAAACCTCTTTCTCCTTTAGTTGGTAGGAGTGAAAAGGCATTCGCTTCTCCGTGAACAATCTGTGAACTGCCCTGTAAGCGTCAATACAACTTGGCATAACTCTTACAGTACCACCACCACTGCATTTATGCATAAAGCTGTGAGGCGGCGTGACAGAATTTAGTGCTTCGAGCAGTCCAACAACGTTGGTGATACCCTCAGCAATAAGTGGAGGAGACTTGTAGGCTGAAGTTCAGCAGTGCAAGTATTTGACTGAGAACTATCAAGTATATCGGCGGCAGCGCTTAGAATTGGGACCACATTGTCAACAATCGGCGGACAAATTAGGGAAGCAGGCACAACTGTACTCTTCTCTGCCTTATCAACTGAGTCAATATCTGAGTCAGAATCTGACAGCCAGCGGAGTTATTCCTGCGTAATATTAACGCGGCGGCGGAATACTCCATGCTTGGCCAACTTCCTTGTTCGCCTCCCAGTCCAGCTCAGCCTTTTTTAAAAACTGAGATTTTGGATCTGGTAAGGCACAAGAGAGCACTGCGTCGCCAATATATGCGCTCACGCAATCCTTTGGATCTAAGGGACTTTAGGCGGGCTGCGTACGAGCTGCGAAAGTTGCTTTTTGACACTAAGAGCCAATATTTTCAGGATATGCTCTGCAATGCCGATCCCAATAAGAATCATGGATTCAATTTGTGGAAGGCAACGCGTTGTGTCAAGCGACAGCCACTCAGACGGATCCCCATTATACGACCGGACAACACTTGGTGTCAATCGGATGCAGAGATTGCATCGGCATTCTCACCTTTTACGCTGGCGTCACCCAGTTAGGTACACGATACTGAGGCATTTTTAAATGCAGATCTCGATCCTGTACAACCGATCACACCTTTCGCCCCTAGAGAGGTCCGCTTGCAGATTCGCAGGCTAAAGACCACGAAAGCCCCTGGCTATGGTGGCGTCGATGGTAGAGTTGCTAAGGCCCTCCCCGAGAAAGGAGTGATGTTCTTGGTGCTACTCTTTAACTCCATGGTTCGCATCCACCACTTCCCCACTCTGTGGAAGTGTGCTGTTATTACGATGATTCCGAAACCTGGCAAGCCGGATAATCTCGTCTCGTCATATCGACCGATAAGCTTGCTGTCCACTTTCTCCAAGATATTTGAAAAAATATTTCTTGGAAGATTGTCGGCAGTAAGTGGCTTCCAGAGTGCCATTCCTGATCATCAGTTTGGCTTTAGGCATCACCATGGTACACCAGAGCAAGTTCATCGAGTAGTACAGCATATCCTCGAGGCCTTGGAAAATAAGCAGTACAGCTCTGCCGTATTCCTGGATATCCAGCAAGCGTTTGATCGCGTATGGCATGATGGCCTGCTTTTTAAGCTTAAGTCCCTACTACCATCGGCACTGTATTTACTGCTCAGGTCTTACCTGCTTGGCCGTTCTTTTATGGTTGAAGTTAGGGAGAGCGATCAAACATCCGCCCCATCAGAGCGGGTGTACCGCAGGGTAGTGTCCTCGGACCTGCCCTGTACACTTTGTACACTGCAGACTTGCCGATTCCGGTAGCCGGAAACACGCTGCTTGCCACTTACGCGGATGACACTGTGTTCCTTGCTAACTCCTCCACTGCTTGGAGAGCAGCAGCGGTTACGCAGAGGTTCTTGGATGGTTTTAGTACCTGGGCCAACCGGTGGAACATCTGCGTCAATGAGAACAAGTCTCAGCACTGTACGTTTGCGCTCAGGAGTGGTAACTGTCCAACAGTCCGACTCAACAGCACGGTCATACCTCAGGAGAACCATGTTCGCTACCTGGGTATGTATCTGGACAGGAAACTTACCTGGCGCAAACACATACAGATCACGGCAGCAGCGTGTAGATCCAAAAGGGCGAAACTCAACTGGTTGCTTAAGTCATCCAGCAAACTCAGCTTGAGCAACAAGCTGCTGGTGTACAGGAGCATCATCGTGCCCACATGGACATATGGGATTCCATTTTGGGGCACAGCAACAAAATCGTGGATTAATCCAATCCAAGTCCTGCAGAACAAGGTGCTAAGAGACATCTCTGGTGCTCCACCTTATGTGAACAATATGACGCTGCACAACGACTTCTGTGTACCAACAGTCATAAGTCAAATAAACCGACATACAAGCCGTTACAATGACCGGTTGCATAACCATGTCAACCCTTTGGCCTGTTCACTAGGGTCAAACACAACCCGCAGACGCTTAAAGCGCCTACACACCAGCGACCTCTGGACAGCTGGCCGTTAATTGTAACTTAATATGCAACAAGTGTCTTATCTAATATTAAATTAATGTTACGTAATTTTGTAATATGCTAAAACCAATTATTTGTTTATGTTATTTAATTTAAATTCCTGCTATTATGTATACTATCTCCAAAACAATATTTTATAACCTTTCAATAGGTTGATCAATATTAAATTAAATTGCTACATTAAAAAAAAAAAAAAGAATCTGACAGCAGATCCCTTAATGCTTATGGTGCTGCACAAGCACCAGCAGAAGCTGATGGCACTGAGTCCTAGGCAATTTCATCATCGTTTGTCGTGATTTTCTTTTTTTTTTTGCTGGCATTGTTGTTGATGGCCATGTTTTTGTGGAGATTGTGATTATTTTTGTTATCGGAGTTCTTGTTATAGCTGTTGGCATTTGCAATTGTTCTTGCATTGTTGACGTTGTTGTTGTTGTTGTTGTTGTTGTTGTTGCTGCTTGCCGAGCGACAGCTCAGATTACAGCGGATTTCGCTGGTCTTTTTGGCAAGAGAAGGCGAGCACCAAGAAACTGGAGCTGCAGTGTCAGGCGCGTCGCCGGGAGTGTCGGTATGAGGAGTGGTGGCGGCGCACGTAGAAATCACACTGAGTGAGGGCCTCTTGCAAAAATAGTTTTCCACCAGCCAATAACCGTCCTTCTGTAATATTGTATTCTAACGTACTAATGTACGTATAATGATATAACCTCTCATTGCTTATTGCAGGCTGACTTATTTTCCTTATTGTTGTGGTGTAAAATGAATCTGCTCAACTTGAACTGTTTAAAGTGTAAGGTCAGGTCATTTTATCGTATCACACAGTACCGCAGTATTGAAAATAATCATTGTTTCCTACAAGGTTCGGTAGAAAAGGTATAAGACATATATTATATTCCATTTTGTCTGGTTCCAAGTCCGTATGTGGTCTGTGGATATTATTCATGTAGGCAGAGTGTGCATGTCGAAACGGCTCTATAAGTGTTCATTACAAGGTTGTAACGAAGCTTTTGTTCGGGTAGTTTTAGCTGGGCTAAAGCTCAGTCGAGCTGGGGGTTCGTGCAACAAATTTGATTTGATTGCGTTTCCGATAATTATGAACACTTTTCTTTTATATATATTTAAATGGTTTTTATTTAATTATCACTATTTAGTTATTCAATTGCATATCGTCTGCATTGTAAATGTCACTAGGTTTCTGGAACAGTTCACTAAAGTTCTTGGTCAGATTTGAGATTTGAAGTGTGCACCTGTTCGCGAGAATCTTCTGCAGGCACTCCGCCCACCAACTAGGCAAGTTTACGACCTTCGCCTGCCCGACAGAGAAATCATACGACATAGCCTCCAAGGAAGAGAAGCAGAGCACTCGTGCAGCTCATCTTCCGGAATGAGGGGTGTAAACGGAGAATTGCCAACTTACAGTACCCTGGCTATCTAATACTCATATGATGAGCGGCGGAGCAGCCAGCATTCTAAATGCAGGGGAATGCGGTGGCTTATCCACCAGCCATTATCAAAGATGTGCCCTAGAAGGAACAATGTGGTATAAATGCCTACTGGCTACTGGCTTTGTCGGGAGATCGAGATTGTAAAGCAGCTACTGCTGCTCGAATCGACATTGCTATAGAACAAGAACCATGGATAGTTTGATGAAAAATTGGCCTATTAACCCAAACATCACCCTCCCAGATTCCCAAAACACTTGTTGAACTCATAGAAACTTTCACAACTCATTAAAAGTCTAGCGGAATATAAAAAGTCACCAGACGTGATAAGACGAGTTCATGGAGAGACTTATGTATGGAGATAGAATCTACCAATGAAGCAGCGAGGCTGAGAAATTTTCTATCGAAACTAACCCAAACACTAGGTTATCTTCACTCTTGGTGAAGACTCACTGGATGTCTAGATCTAATCTTATTAGCAAATTTCCCTTTAAAAAGTTGTGCACTCAAACAGGTCTGCAGTTGAACACATTTCTTAACGGAGATCTGCAAAATACACACAAAAACATATTGACGCTCACTTTGAATATTGTGCCATCTCTATCTCATACATGCGCTCGGATATTTGAGTGCATAAGGAAAATGCTTGCGAATGCTGATAAAAATTAGATCAATATAAGAATATATTTTCGACCATAATTTAGGTATTTCTTATTGGATATTTATGAAATTATAAATTAGAATATTCTGCCTCTAAAATTGTGGCATTTTTTGCTTTCGGCAATCGAAATGTATCAATAATCGAGAAAGGAAGGCAATTATCGATGAAAACTCGATCGGCACCGGCATACCTATGTACCAATTTTGAATTCTCTAGCTATAATAGCCTCTGAGATCCGCGGACAGACGGATATAAAGCTATATCGAATCGGCTGGTGATCCTGATCAAGAATATATACTTCCGCCTGTTACATACATTTGCCACAAAATGATTATTTCTTTTTTACCCATTATTGAAAAGAAGAAAGATTGGAGTTGTATTGTTTTGACCACTTTTCCAAATTTACATTCTTGAAATAGTAGAGCAAATTCAACTTAAAATGGAACTCAAATTAAATTCCATGAATTCACTGCATTTCCCTCAAAGTATGGTCTGAACCGTATTAATACCGCTGCTTATTCACCAGCATATTGAACACTCCTCCTATTTCGTTGTATTTGGACAACATACTCATTCATGGGAAAGATTATTTATTGCATACAAATTTGAATCTACTAGGCGACGGCTTTATTGAGTTGAATCGAGCTGACGAGTTTACTAAATTATGTTCGGATATCCAACTTTATATGATACTAATCGAAGAACGTATAATTTAGTTGGTTGTTGTTGGTTGGTTGTTTTTAAGGACAAGGCATCATTTAAGCTATAATAGTATATTGATTTGTGCAGTGTCCGCCATGCTTTGTGTCCTTCTTTATAAAAGTAACTTCTTCGACACCCTCACAAATTGAGCTTTAAAATTTGAACTTCAACATTGGTAACATATTATTTTAAAGCTGCAGAGACAAAATTTGATTGGTTAGTTGTTACCTTCAAGTAATGGCCCTTTATTCAGTTTATGGCCACGCCCATATTTGTCCCCAATACCGCCATAAATTTCACACAATTGTGTAGATGAAACTACCAAACTTAGTACGTAGCACGCTGGTAACATCCTTTAATCATTGGCATAAACATTTTTAGATCACGTCCATAATCGCTGCCCCCACTTCGATCCAAAAAATATATACATATGTTTCCCAATAGCTTCCGCCTCCCAAAACCTATATTCCTAATGGGTTTTATAAAACAATACATCTCACGCAATTTGAAAACTAGAGTCACCAAAAGTCTGCTAATACCCTTCAAAATAATTCTTTTCCCAAAAACTGTCAAAGCTTATATCTGGAATTACCAAAATTTCGAGAGCATATTGATAGCAATATAACAAAAAAAATTTTTTTTCACCGTTTGGCCTATAAAATTCTTCGACGCATATATCTTCTCCAATTTTAGAGCTAAATTTACCAAACTTGGAAAATTCACAGAACTTGGAGTATAGATAATTAATAAGATTCACCAAATCGTCATTTCATGCACATTTTTTCAGGTTGTATCGTAATATTTCGCAGTCGGCTACGAATGATTGAAATTTTCTAACCTTTTTACTTTGAAATTGTGTAGTCATTAATAGGCTATGTATAGACTGTAATAAAGAGCAATAAAGCTTTCATTACTTAATTTTACAACAATTAATTATTCAAATTCCTAAATCAATATTAAAGTGTGTGTCCTTTTAGCATATTTGTGATTATAAAATATAATGAGAATATACATATATAAATAAAAATATCATATCCACTTACGTCCTCAATAACTGGTTGAAATTTCGTAAAAACCGCAAATAATAGATCAATTATGATGTTATAGTACGCTTGCAGGATACCACTTACACGTCGAATATAATCTGATAAGTGATTCTCAAAAGTTGCTATAGCAACTGCACCTGTAAATGTAAACTTTAACATTGGAGTATTGCAAATCCTTTCGCATGTTCTTGCGATATTTCGGTTGGCACGCTTATACATATCAATGGATTCTTGTAGCTTACTCGTATGTTTTGCACAATCTGCAATATAAGCATCGCTCAAATCACCCCCGTATCTCAATTTAAGAACTCCAGGAGCAATCTTTCGATCGCAAGCCTGGATAAGAGAATGAAAAAATTTTCTCTCTTGCTCTGACAATGCCGACAGTATATGATTGTAATTTAAGCAAACATGTAACACGCTATTATAAACAAACCGAAGTGATCTGTGAATATCATATATTTTACGCACTGGTCCAAGTAACGAAAATCCAAGTCGAGAAAAATGCTGAGTTTGATTGCAAATACTTAAAATGCTGGCATCAATATTACACTCGAGAAGTGCCTTCTTCTTTTTACTTCTTGAAAGCAAAAAGCGATTTAGCTTTTGATTTAATGCGGGGCTACAGCAATACTTTAGCCAAGCTTCATATGATTTTTGAATCTCCTCGTCCAATGCATTTCTTAAATTTTCAAACTTATTTAGCACAACTAATGTTTCGGACACAACTGGCAACCACTCGGATGAAGTTAAACGGTTTCGGATACATGTAAGTCTTTCTTCATGAATTCGGTATCCAATGGCTTTGGAAGCATAATATGGTATCCAATTCTCATGTAATTTACTGCGATCCATAAGAATAACTGAAGTTGAATCAATTTCATTAAAAAACAATATCCAAATTTCTGTGACTTGCCGTAAATATGATTTTCTTGTGGAGCTTCGGTATGAATAAAAAAGCAGTACGTTTAGAGATTCTATAGCTTCTTCAACATTACAGATGTGTAAAAAGACATTTGACATGAGTCGTTGCACAGTCTCATCCATGCTTTGAACTGTGCGTCGATACTTAACAACTTCTTCATCCCAATCGTTTTTATGGACATTGAGTATTAAATCCTTTGAGTCAGTGTCTAGAGCCGTCAATGTTGCTAAAAATTGATTCTCGACTGACTCAGTTGTTTTCTCAAACTCAGGCCCAGTAGTGCCACCAAATTTTGGTTTTGGAATGATCTCTGACTCATCCAATCGACCAAATACAATCATTGACTCGCAAATATCTATGACATCATTTAGCCGCTCCATGAAGGCATCTATGTGATTAAAAATCATTGCATTGTCAAGATTCCAACCCAAGAAAGGCTCATATTTTTCATTTATGTTTGACATAAAACTATATATACCCCTGTAGGTACTGCAACAATTAAGAGACAAGTTGCAAACTTTTATTCCAAGCCGTGATCTACCCAAAAATATCTTGTCCAAATTAATAAATTCGGTGCAAAAACGTATTATCCGATTACTCAAATCACGGAAAAGTCCGGTTACCAAATCTGGTCTATTGTAGTGTTTAGAATTTTCCCAAATGAAATAAATAAAATAAATTATTTTTGGCAACAATTGTGATAAAACTGCAGGATTTTCAGCATCCTTAATTTCTCCATTCGGATCCATTAGTAGATACAGAAATTTAATATTTGACATTGCTTGTTCCATTTCGAACGTTGACTCATAAACGAGTTCATCGATCTGTTTGATGTAAACAGAATGAGAATTACGTAATATTTTTAAAATACTTTGCACATCGACTTCTACCAATTGATTGTTAAGAGCCTGTAGAACTTCGACTAGGGGAGCCAAAAATTACTAAATACATGCTTTATTTTAACAACATTCACTTACAGCGGTAAAGCCAAAATTCGTATTCATCCTCTAAAATTATAAAATCCTTGGGGGCCGTCAAACTCTTGTCATTCAACAAGGTGCGTATTTGTGTTGCCCAAAAGACTGAGATTGACTCTATATTTTTCACAAACTCTGGATCATATGAAACGATTTCCTGTGCAACTTGTCTGACGACATAAGGAACATATAACACTGTCATACCAGACATTTTGAAGTGCATTGCTGTTAATAATACTAGGAATTTGTGCAAGGCTTTGACAAAGCGCTGCTTTATATTATCGTCCCATTCAAAATGATTCCAAAATACAGGTACATAAACTAGCTCTAAGATTCGAAGCAGGCATCCGTCAACATCATTATGTATTGTTCCAAAAATTACAACATCATTGAAAGATTCAACGGAGAAGGTTTGATTATATGAACGCACAAAGTAACTTATATCAAGAATGGGTGCAACGGGAAATCCCAGACATGCCGTTATAACATTTGAATCATAAAACACGGACAGCATTACCTCACTCGGATTAAGTAACCAATGCCGAATTAAGTTAAGAATTTTCTCGTTCCAATCATGGTGATCAAGTGAATATAATGTAGTCATACGTTGAACAAGATCAACTAAATTTTCTAATTCGAGTTCACCGTACACTACTGGAGATAATTGTATAGCTACAGACTTATAAGATTCCCTGGTGTTTGATGTTTCCTAATAATATATTAAAGATAATAAAAACGCATTAAAGTTTAAATGACACTGTTCACATAATTACCATAATTGGAATCAAAAGCGTCAATTTGGGAATCACTTTGGTCGTCAGCACCTGTAGATGCCATTTTCGGTATTTTCATTATATTTAAATAATATTAAGCCAGAGATCATTTAGTATTTATATTTTATTTAAATGATTCCAAAGCACTTGCTTAGTTAGCAAAATTTTTTTTTAAGACTTTGTATTAAAAGCCTTTTTGATAAGTATGTAATATTTGATAATTCTACATGAGACTACTTTTGTTGTCAAATAAATAATCCCTTACCCCGACAATAAATGTGCGGGTAGTTATAGGCTTTTGTAAATATTTGTGGTGGCTGCAGGTGTAGACCAAAAAAAAAATTTTGTGGCAGTTCCTTATGAAGCTATTGAGAATTTTAGGAGCGGAAGTGGGCGTGTTTAAAAAAATAATTATACTGGTACTTTGACACCGAAGGTGTCGTATTATATTGGTTTTGTTCAACGTCTGTCGTGCTGTTTATGCGTTTTGGTAACAATCTCCAAGGATCGTCAAAAACAATTTTTGGACCACGCCCACACCGCCGACCACGGAAGCCTCTGTCCTAGAAATTTGAAATGCTCATATTGTGAAGCCATATAGCCATGGCCGACAGGTATGTGCACATATGTGTGTATTTATATATATATAGATCTATATGTATACACCCTTGGTCTGAAGAACTTGTGGGATCGTTCGGATGGGGCTGAGCTGAACGAATAGCGAACGGACTCCCTTTGGAGAGGTTAGCTGCGAATAGCGTGGCAAATGTGCCCGTGAATAAGCAGTCCCGGACAAACAGCGGGAACGATTATTATTAATCGTAGCGACAGGGCGCTTGTGTTGCCGCCTCTCAAAACATAGCCTCACACAATCCCCCAAACTCCTGAAACAACTACCTACCCCCATCCTATTCCCACAAATTTCACTCCATTCAACTTGGCTGGGGGCCCGGATTATCAAATAGCCCAGTTCTTAATGGTGAGCTCAGGTAGATGGCGACCGCCTGTTCTAATCAGCCTTACCCGGGTATCGCAGATCTCTGCCCGGGTGGACAATACTTTCTCTGCTAATAGTGGGCACAAAGAAATATTACAATTCCGCACGATCTCCCTGCAAACGAAGTCGCAAGACAAATGGAGGACCGAGCCCTAGACGGGGGGAGGTCATCGTATGTAGATCATCCTTCACACCGATCCACTCCAATACCAAGGAAGGTGAAATCTCTGGGATTCACGGGTCAAATGGTACTTGAGGTACCTCCAGCAGGGAATGGCCCCGGATGAAGCCCTCCAAAAGGCCAAAGAGCCGAGTGATGACACTGTTGCGTCACCGGCCCCCAAACGATCCAGCAGCGCGCTGACACAGCCAACGGATACCCCCAAAAGGTGGTGCTCGGCGGCTATGGGCGCTGCGCATGGTCCATCGGGGGTGCGGGTGACGAAAAGTAGTGGTCTGGAGGACCTGGAAATGCGCTGGACCACATCATGGGAGTTAGCAAGGAACACAGTGTCATCCGCGTATGTGGCAAGCAGCGTGTTTCCGGCTACCGGAATCGGCAAGTCCGCAGTGTACAATGTGTACAGGGCAGGTCCGAGGACACCACCCTGCGGTACATCCGCTCTGATGCGGCGGATGTTTGATCGCTCGCCCCTAACTTCAACCATAAAAGAACGGCCAAGCAGGTAAGACCTGAGCAGTAAATACAGTGCCGATGGTAGTAGGGACTTAAGCTTAAAAAGCAGGATATCATGCCATACGCGATCAAACGCTTGCTGGATATCCAGGAATACGGCAGAGCTGTACTGCTTATTTTCCAAGGCCTCGAGGACATGCTGTACTACTCGATGAACTTGCTGCCTAAAGCCAAACTGATGATCAGGAATGGCACTCTAGAAGCCAACAATCTGCCGACAATCTTTCAAGAAATATTTTTTCAAATATCTTGGAGAAAGTGGACAGCAAGCTTATCGGTCGATATGACGATACGAGATTATCCGGCTTGCCAGGTTTCGGAATCATCGTAATCACGGCACACTTCCACAGAGTGGGGAAGTGGTGGATGCGAACCATGGAGTTAAAGAGTCGCACTAAGAACATCACTCCCTTCTCGGGGAGGGCCGTAGCAACTCTACCGTCGACGCCACCATAGCCAGGGGCTTTCGTGGTCTTTAGCCTGCGAATCTGCAAGCGGACCTCTCTAGGGGCGAAAGGTGTGATCGGTTGTACAGGATCGAGATCTGCATTTAAAAATGCCTCAGTATCGTGTACCTGACTGGGTGACGCAAGCGTAAAAGGTGTGAACCGGCCTTGCAGCTCATCCGCAAATGCCGAAGCAATCTCTGCATCCGATTGACACCAAGTGTTGTCCGGTCGCATAATGGGGATCCGTCTGAGTGGCTGCCGCTTGACACAACGCGTTGCCTTCCACAAATTGAATCTATGATTCGTTTTGGGATCGGCATTTTGGAGCATATCCTGAAAATATTGGCTCTTAGTGTCAAAAAGCAACTTTCGCAGCTCGTACGGAGCCCGCCTAAAGTCCATTAGATCCACACAAAACGTGGTGGACAATAGACAGCCGCTAGAGCTACTTCGCCTTGATCACTAGCGACATTAACTTCACCATATTGTGCGCAGAGCCAACTTATGGGAGTCAGCGCATGATGTTGCAGAGAAGATCTTATGATCACTGCTGCTCCACCACTCATGCACTTGCCCAAGTTGCTGCAGGAGTTGAGGAGCCGTTTGCAGTATGGCGGCATCAGCATATGAAAATTGTTCTCTGCGTATAGGCGCCGGGCTTCTTGGGCGCGACTTTTGTAGGTATTGAGCCGGCCTTCCAGACTGAGCCACAAGTTTCCTTTCCTTGGTAACGCGCTGATAAGCTGGGCATCCTTTCCAGCATCCAATGGTTTTCGAACACCTGACTTGCATGTGCTGAACCACACTTTACGCAGCGATGATGCTTTTGGAAATATTTCACAGTGTGGCCAAATTCCTGGCAGCGGTGGCACTGTGGGATGTTCAAATGTCGATCAGGGCATTCAACAGAAATGCGCACCTGAGAAATGGAGCGTAGGTTGTAAATCTTTTTGTTATTCGCAGCAGGCTCCACCTCTAAATAACAAAGGCTTCAACTCCTTCTGGCTAAAACGACTTACAATTGTTTGGACAACACGCACTGCGTGCCCAGATCTGGCCAGCTCATCTCTGAGGCAATCAATTTTCTGCAGCGATGGATGCAGTCCTCTGATAACCACTCTAAAACCTCTGTCTCCTTTACTTGGTAGGAGTGAAAAGGCATTCGCTTCTCCGTGAACAATCTGTGAACTGGCCTGTAAGCGTCAATACAACTTGGCATAACTCTTACAGTACCACCACCACTGCATTTATGCATAAAGCTGTGAGGCGGCGTGACAGAATTTAGTGCTTCGAGCAGTCCAACAACGTTGGTGATACCCTCAGCAATAAGTGGAGGAGACTTGGAGGGCCTTGTAGGCTGAAGTTCAGCAGTGCAAGTATTTGACTGAGAACTATCAAGTATATCGGCGGCAGCGCTTAGAATTGGGACCACATTGTCAACAATCGGCGGACAAATTAGGGAAGCAGGCACAACTGTACTCTTTGCCTTATCAACTGAGTCAATATCTGAGTCAGAATCTGACAGCAGATCCCCTAATGCTTGCGGTGCTGCACAATCACCAGCAGAAGCTGATGGCACTCCGTCCAAGTCAATTTCATAATCGTTTGTCGTGATTTTCTTTTTTTTTTTGCTGGCATTGTTGTTGATGGCCATGTTTTTGTGGAGATTGTGATTATTTTTGTTATTGGTGTTCTTTTTGTAGCTTGGCATTTGCATTTGTTCTTGCATTGTTGACGTTGTTGTTGTTGTTGTTGCTGCTTGCCGAGCGAGAGCTCAGATTACAGCGGAGTTCGCTGGTCTTTTTGGCAAGAGAAGGCGAGCACCAAGAAACTGGAGCTGCAGTGTCAGGCGCGTCGCCGGGAGTTTCGATATGAGGAGTGGTGGCGGCGCACGTAGAAATCACACTGAGTGAGGGCCTCTTGCAAAATTAGTTTTCCGCCAGCAGAACTGCTCGCGAGCGTCGATAGTTTCAAATCGCGAGAGGGTTACGTGTAACACTCACGCGGTTAAAAAATAAAATAAAATAAAAATAAAATAATTTTTTCGCTGCAAAAAGTTTTAGTATGACCGAATGCTCCGAGGATGATGTACTGTTCTGAGTATATTTGCTAACCTTTACTTGAATTATTTACCTTGTCTGTTGAGACTTGTTGTTTTCCCGCTCTTGAAAGGAATCCTTTATTATTCCTCTCCATAAAAATGGCTCAAAGTCTGATATAAAAAACTATAGGGGTATATCCAAATTGTCCGCAATACCTAAGGCATTTGAGAAAATATTAACGACTCAACTGCAACACTTATGTAGATCTATTATTTCACCATTCCAGCATTGTTTTATGAAATGTAGGTCTACTACCAGTAACATTCTTGAATTTACTTCCCTTGTGATCAAGGGATTTCAGAATAATGTGCAAACTGATGTCGTTTATACAAACTTTGGTATTGCCTTTGATTCTGTTAACCATTGTCTCCTTCTCCACAAACTAAACCTTATAGGATTTCCTACAAAACCTTCTGACCTGGATTTCGGAGTATCTGAGTAACAGAACTCAAAAAATTGTATGTAAATCAGTACTTTTTAAACCTATCCAAGTCACCTTTAGTGTACAACAGGGTAGTCACGTGGGTCCATTGCTTTTTAACCTATTTGTTAATGACCGTCCTTCTGTAATATTGTATTCTAACGTACTAATGTACGTATAATGATATAACCTCTCATTGCTTATTGCAGACTGACTTATTTTCCTTATTGTTGTGGTGTAAAATGAATCTGCTTAACTTGAACTGTTTAAAGTGTAAGGTCAGGTCATTTTATCGTATCACACAGTACCGCAGTATTGTAGGGTAGAATCGAAAATAATCATTGTTTCCTACAAGGTTCGGTAGAAAAGGTATAAGACATATATTATATTCCATTTTGTCTGGTTTCAAGTCCGTATGTCTGTAATATTATTCATGTAGGCAGAGTGTGCATGTCGAAACGGCTCTATAAGTGTTCATTACAAGGTTGTAACGAAGCTTTTGTTCGGGTAGTTTTAGCTGGGCTAAAGCTCAGTCGAGCTGGGGGTTCGTGCAACAAATTTGATTTGATTGCGTTTCCGATAATTATAAACACTTTTCTTTATATATGTTTAAATGGTTTTTATTTATTTATCACTATTTAGTTATACAATTGCACATATCGTCTGCATTGTAAATGTCACTAGGTTTCTGGAACAGTTCACTAAAGTTCTTGGTCAGATTTGAGATTTGAAGAGTGCACCTGTTCGCGAGAATCTTCTGCAGGCACTCCGCCAACTAACTAGGCAAGTTTACGACCTTCGCCTGCCCGACAGAGATATCATACGACATAGCCTCCAAGGAAGAGAAGCAGAGCACTCGAGCAGCTCATCATCCGGAATGAGGGGTGTAAACGGAGAATTGCCAACTTACAGTACCCTGGCTATCTAATACTCATATGATGAGCGGCGGAGCAGCCAGCATTCTAAATGCAGGGGAATGCGGTGGCTTATCCACCAGCCATTAGAAAAGATGTGCCCAAGAAGGAACAATGCGTGGCGATGATGCAGATCTAAGAAAGCCAAGGTCCTACGTGTCTTCCTCCGAAATTGCCATGGAGATGTAATGCTATGGAGATGTCATCGACAAAGGCAACAAGTATGGAAAAATTCCTAAGAATCATCACAACGGGCCTGGCCCAGGTAAAGATCCACAGTGCTAAAGCAGCCTCGGCTGTCCTGGCTGTTTACCTGTCCTGTCCTGGATGTTTACCAAACGGCATCTTGGGCTAGCCCTTGTACAGGAGCCATAGGGTGAACAATGGCATCAAAGGCCTGTTCACGGCCAGCTCAACCATATGGGGCAGCAGTGACACCAACATGAGAGGGGAGTGCCTCACAGATTTTATATGTAATTATAACCTAGAACTTGCCAATGTCGGATCCACACCGACATTTGTAACCAGAGTCAGAGAGGAGGTGCTAGACATCACCCTCATCAGCCGGTCCCTGCATCCACATATTAAGGACTGCATGTATCTAAGGAAGAATCTATGTCTGATCATAGAATAATCCTTTACAGAATAGAATTAAATAAAAGCAGCAGCGACCCCTGTCGCAACCCCAGGAAAACGAACTGGGAGGAGCTTAACTCCAGTGGTATTTCAGGTATACACAGAACTCCATTGGAACTAGAGTGGGCCGTAGATAACCTCAACAAAAGCATAATGGATGCTTTTGAAGAAAACTATCCGTTAGGAAAAAGTTTAATGAAAACGACGCACCGTGGTGGAATGACAGCCTGGAAAGACTGCGCCTCACCACACGTCACCTCTTCAACAAAGCGAAGAGGGACGGAACATGGGACCAATATCGCGAGAGCCTGACATCCTATAACAAGGAGATTAGGTAGGCCAAGCGAGCAAACTATACAAAATATACTATCTAAATGGACGCCTGACGCAAACGTGGCATTGAGATGTAAGGACAACTCCTTTACAAACAACAATGCACAAAAACTGAAACTGCTCATCGAGACTTTCCACCCTTGCAGGAAGGTGATCTCGCAACAGCGGATAGCAGACATAGGCCAACGGCCAAAGACTGGGCATGTGCCAAAGCAACGGTCACTCCGAAGAAACTAGATTGGGCAATTGGCACCTTCCAGCCCTGCATGTCTCCTGGACTGGACGGAATATCGCCAGCTTTCCTACAACAGGGCCGAGAGATACTTCTCTGCCCTGTTAGGAGGGTACTCATTAGTATCCTAGCCCTCTAACACTGCACTTTACCAACTGCGGCGCTCTCTATATGCGGCGACAGATAGTAAGGAAGTAGCATTGTGCGCCTTTCTAGACATAGAAGGCGCCTTTGACATACATCTCATGAGGCGATTAGAGTTGCCCTCTACAGGATGGGCCTGGACCCTATCACGCAAGTGGATACTCGCCTTGCTGGGGTCCAGACTAGCCACGACATAAACGCATGACAGCACTGTAACAGTCTTAACGACCAAAGGCTGTCCCCAAGGGGGAGTACTGTCTCCGCTACTCTGGAGTCTGCTAGTAGATGAACTGCTTAACAGACTTGCCACCAGAGGTATCCAATGTCAGGGATATGCCGATGACATAGTCATCATAGCGCGATGCAAATTTGAAGAAACACTCTTTGGCATAGTCCAAAGAATGGCCGTATGTATGACACGGGCAATGCGCACCTGCCCTACAATGGCCTTGGAAGCCTTAATGGAGCTCACGCCACTCCACCACACCATAAGGCTCCAATAGAAAGCAACGCTTAAAAGGATGTCAGTTGAAGGAGTTGGGCGCAATCACATCCTAAGCCACAAAGACTCCCAACTTCTGGCAGATGAACTTCCCCTAATTACGCAACTTAGGGACGAAATGGCGGCCGAATACATATTCGAGCGAAATTTCAGTTGAGTAGTAAGAGGGAATGGACGTCATTATATGAAGTCCACCCTATGAAACCGCACACCATAAAATGGTATACTGACGGATCTCTCACCACACAGGGAACAGGTCTCGGAGGGGTTGGCCTCGGATAAAATACTATGAGTCCCTGGGAAAGCACACTAGCATATTTCAAGCTGAGGTGTGTGCGATAGGGAGGTGTGCGGAGGTGTGTGGAGTTTAATCTAAAGCCATACTATCGGAACGCGGATATATCCGTCCTCTCCGACAATCAAGCAGCAATAAATGCTTTAAAGGGGACGAAAATAACATCCAAAGTAGTTCTCGAAGTAATATTCAAGCTTATAGGTTTACCCTAAGATGGGTTCCGGGTCACAGGAACATAGCGGGGAACGAAGCGGCTGACGAACAAGGAGGAATCCTCAATACACATCCTAGCAGAATGCGTCGCCTTGATTAGAAAGAGAAGCAGCATCCTAGGGAAGCATGTACTGAGTCCAAAGGACATAGAAACCCTCAACCCAACAAAGATCCTGACATTCGTTGATGGAAGAGCTGTAGGCTCAGAAAGGGGGCACAATAGACCTTATAGTTCGCAGTGCTGGTTCTCCCCATTTATAATGATAATAAACATAAAGGTCGCGGTTAACAGCTGTTGTCTTATTGCTTTTTTATTTTTGAGTGCGCTTGGTGCTCTCGCTCTCATTGTTTCACATTGCATGCTTGATCGCTTCGCATTGTTGTCGTTATAGCTGTTTTTGAGTGCGCTTTTTTACTATCGCTCTCTCTACTTTCGTGTGCTCTCACAACGCTTTATTACTCCAGCTCTCTATACTTTCGTGTGCTCTCATAACTGTTTTGTTGTTTCAGTGGTTCAAAGTTTTGTCTATTTTGATATATATTTTGACAGCGCATTTGTGTTTTTGTTTCTAGTCAATCTCTTTTGTGCTGCTTGATTTGTTATTTTAAGGATATACTCGGCAATAAGTCATGTTTAAAGTGGTATTACGGGAGATGCCGCGAGATGGAGTTGGACATTCAGTGTTTTATGAGGCAAACTAGTCGGGGCTTCCATAATGGAGTCAATTTAATAGTGTGAAACTGTCGAATGAGTCTTTCGGCAGATAGGTTTATTGGCCCCGGTTCTGTCATTGCCCCTACACCGCTAACACCTACTCTTGATAGTGGTCAGCAGTTGATGCAGTTTATTTCTCCTGCACCACCTGCAATCAACAGTAGTGGCTCATTTGTGTCACAGTCCATAGTGTCCGATTCGACTTTGCCACCTCTTTCTAGCAGTGCAAGTAAGCCTCTTATAGCGGTTGCACATAGAAAGCAAATTTTTATTTCGCTTCTTGCCCCTGATATATCTGTGGATGACATTAAAGCCTACATACAGGGAAAATTGGTTGAAAAAATTAAATTTAATTATGAAAGAGAAATTTCCTCTTTTAAAATAAGTGTTTCGGCTGAAGTATTCGGCGCAATTTGCTGTGCTAATTCCTGGCCGAAAGGTTTAGTAATAAAGGAGTATACAAATAAAAAACGTATTCGGTATCCTATTACATTGCCTCTGAATCCTTCTGGTGCTCATTCTTCTAATGTTGCACCAAAAAACTGTTGATTCTGATCTTGCATCAGATTATTTCTTACCTCCTTTTGCTTTAAACATTGAATTTATAAGCATTATGATTCAGATCAATACTTTTCATTGTTTATCACGTGTTCATATACTCCACCTCAATCAGATGTCTCAATATATCTGAATCTTCAATCAGCTATCAAATATATTTGCTTTCTATGCTTTCTGATAGAGACTATATGATTGTCTGCGATGACTTTAATCTTCCTGAAATTATATGGTCCGCTCCACCAAATTGGTGCCACTTAACTCAAATGAATTTATTGATGGGCTTCATCAGTTGTCACTGTCTCAAGTTAACCAAATTCGAAACTGTAACGAACGTTTACTTGATTTCATTTTTGTATCTGATCCTACTGGTAGTATTATCTGGCGTTATCACTTGTTAGTCCCGAAGATCCTTATCATCCTATGCTCGATTTGATTATAGAGCTGCCAAGTCTTGTGCCTTTTGTAGAGAAGAGCTAATTACATTTTAGAGTGACTTCTTGCCGACCTACACTCAATCAAGCCTGGGTATTTGCCAGGTCCAGGTCCAAGTACAGCAATTTTATTTAATATTGATCAACCTATTGAAAGGTTATAAAATATTGTTTTGCGTATTGTTTACATAATAACAGGGAATTTGAATTAAATAACATATACATATAATTGGTTTTAACATATTACAATATTACGTAACATCTTATATAACATTTGTTGCACATTAACATAACAATTAACGGTCAGCTGTCCAGAGGTCGCTGGTGTGGAGGCGCTTTAAACGTCTGTGGGTTGTGTTTGACCCTAGTGAGCAAGCCAATGGGTTGACATGGTTATGCAACCGGTCATTGTAACGACTTGTATGCCTCATGACTGTTGGTACAAAGAAGTCGTTGTGCAGCGTAATATTGCTCACATATGGTGGAGCACCAGAGATGTCTCTTAGCACCTTGTTCTGCAAGGCTTGAATGTGATTAATACATGATTTTGCAGCTGTGCCCCAAAATGGAATCTCATATGTCCATGTGGGCATCGATGATGCTCCTGTACACCAGCAACTTGTTGCTCAAGCTGAGTTTGCTGAATGACTTCAGCAACCAGTTGAGTATCGCCCTTTTTGGATCTCCACGCTGCTGCCATGATCTGTATGTGTTTGCGCCAGGTAATTTCCTGTCCACATACATACCCAGGTAGCGAAGATGGTTCTCCTGAGGTATGACCGTGCTGTTGAGTCGGACGGTTGGACAGTTACCACTCCTGAGCGCAAACGTACAGTGCTGAGACTTGTTCTCATTTATGCATATGTGCCACCGGTTGGCCCAGGTACTAGAACCATCCAAGAACCTTTGCGTAACCGCTGCTGCTCTCCAAGCAGAGGAGGAGTTAGCAAGGAACACAGTGTCATCCGCGTATGTGGCAAGCAGCGTGTTTCCGGCTACCGGAATCGGCAAGTCCGCAGTGTACAATGTGTACAGGGCAGGTCCGAGGACACTACCCTGCGGTACATCCGCTCTGATGGGGCGGATGTTTGATCGCTCGCCCCTAACTTCAACCATAAAAGAACGGCCAAGCAGGTAAGACCTGAGCAGTAAATACAGTGCCGATGGTAGTAGGGACTTAAGCTTAAAAAGCAGGCCATCATGCCATACGCGATCAAACGCTTGCTGGATATCCAGGAATACGGCAGAGCTGTACTGCTTATTTTCCAAGGTCTCGAGGACATGCTGTACTACTCGATGAACTTGCTGTGGTGTAGCATGGAGATGCCTAAAGCCAAACTGATGATCAGGAATGGCACTCTAGAAGCCAACAATCTGCCGACAATCTTTCAAGAAATATTTTTTCAAATATCTTGGAGAAAGTGGACAGCAAGCTTATCGGTCGATATGACGAGACGAGATTATCCGGCTTGCCAGGTTTCGGAATCATCGTAATCACGGCACACTTCCACAGAGTGGGGAAGTGGTGGATGCGAACCATGGAGTTAAAGAGTCGCACTAAGAACATCACTCCCTTCTCGGGGAGGGCCGTAGCAACTCTACCATCGACGCCATCATAGCCAGGGGCTTTTGTGGTCTTTAGCCTGCGAATCTGCAAGCGGACCTCACTAGGTGCGAAAGGTGTGATCGGTTGTACAGGATCGAGATCTGCATTTAAAAATGCCTCAGTATCGTGTACCTAACTGGGTGACGCCAGCGTAAAAGGTGTGAACCGGCCTTGCAGCTCATCCGCAAAATGCCGATGCAATCTCTGCATCCGATTGACACCAAGTGTTGTCCGGTCGTATAATGGGGATCCGTCTGAGTGGCTGCCGCTTTGACACAACGCGTTGCCTTCCACAAATTGAATCCATGATTCGTTTTGGGATCGGCATTTTGGAGCATATCCTGAAAATATTGGCTCTAGTGTCAAAAAGCAACTTTCGCAGCTCGTACGGAGGCCGCCTAAAGTCCATTAGATCCAATGACTGCGTGACCGCATATATTGGCGACGCAGTGCTCTCTTGTACCTTACCGGATCCAAAATCTCAGTTTTTAAAAGGCTGAGCTGTACTGGGAGGCGAACAAGGAAGATGACCCGTTGTGATGACTCCCGTGGCAAGTACTAGGGGTTGGAGTCTCTCACGCAATCCGCAAGACAGCCGCTAGGACTGCTTCGCCTTGATCACTAGCGACATTAACTTCAGCATTTTGTGCGCAGAGCCAACTTATGGGAGTCAGCGCATGATGTTGCAGAGAAATTTGACGATCACTTCTGCTCCATCACTCATGCGATCCGACGGATGCAGTAGTGAGTCTCACAGACCAACATTACATCTATTTGATGGCGGTGAATAAACAACTCCAACTCATTGGCGTTATTTGCATGGCCATTGGCGTTCCACACGCCAACGCGCATCCCAATTTGGCACATTTATTGACAAGTACAGCGTGCAACAGGCTCATTATGGCCATCATTGTCTCACTTAACTTGTCGAATTTTGACATAAGACTTTCAAGCTGGGGATTGGCGCTGATGATAATACAGGTAAGGCTGTTGCACTAGATGATATTCATTCTGTGAAAATTGTTCTCTGCGTATAGGCGCCGGGCTTCTTGGGCGCGACTTTTGTAGGTATTGAGCCGGCCTTCCAGACTGAGCCACAAGTTTCCTTTCCTTGGTAACGCGCTGATAAGCTGGGCATCCTTTCCAGCATCCAATGGTTTTCGCACACCTGACTTGCATGTGCTGAACCACACTTTACGCAGCGATGATGCTTTTGGAAATATTTCACAGTGTGGCCAAATTCCTGGCAGCGGTGGCACTGTGGGATGTTCAAATGTCGATCAGGGCATTCAACAGAAATGCGCACCTGAGAAATGGAGCGTAGGTTGTAAATCTTTTTGTTATTCGCAGCAGGCTCCACCTCTAAATAACAAAGGCTTCAACTCCTTCTTGCTAAAACGACTTACAATTGTTTGGACAACACGCACTGCTTGCCAGAACTGGCCAGCTCATCTCTGAGGCAATCAATTTTCTGCAGCGATGGATGCAGTCCTCTGATCACCACTCGAAAACCTCTTTCTCCTTTAGTTGGTAGGAGTGAAAAGGCATTCGCTTCTCCGTGAACAATCTGTGAACTGGCCTGTAAGCGTCAATACAACTTGGCATAACTCTTACAGTACCACCACCACTGCATTTATGCATAAAGCTGTGAGGCGGCGTGACAGAATTTAGTGCTTCGAGCAGTCCAACAACGTTGGTGATACCCTCAGCAATAAGTGGAGGAGACTTGTAGGCTGAAGTTCAGCAGTGCAAGTATTTGACTGAGAACTATCAAGTATATCGGCGGCAGCGCTTAGAATTGGGACCACATTGTCAACAATCGGCGGACAAATTAGGGAAGCAGGCACAACTGTACTCTTCTCTGCCTTATCAACTGAGTCAATATCTGAGTCAGAATCTGACAGCAGATCCCTTAATGCTTATGGTGCTGCACAAGCACCAGCAGAAGCTGATGGCACTGCGTCCTAGGCAATTTCATCATCGTTTGTCGTGATTTTCTTTTTTTTTGCTGGCATTGTTGTTGATGGCCATGTTTTTGTGGAGATTGTGATTATTTTTGTTATCGGTGTTCTTGTTGTAGCTGTTGGCATTTGCAATTGTTCTTGCATTGTTGACGTTGTTGTTGTTGTTGTTGCTGCTTGCCGAGCGACAGCTCAGATTACAGCGGATTTCGCTGGTCTTTTTGGCAAGAGAAGGCGAGCACCAAGAAACTGGAGCTGCAGTGTCAGGCGCGTCGCCGGGAGTTTCGATATGAGGAGTGGTGACGGCGCACGTAGAAATCACACTGAGTGAGGGCCTCTTGCAAAAATAGTTTTCCACCAGCCAATAACCGTCCTTCTGTAATATTGTATTCTAACGTACTAATGTACGTATAATGATATAACCTCTCATTGCTTATTGCAGGCTGACTTATTTTCCTTATTGTTGTGGTGTAAAATGAATCTGCTCAACTTGAACTGTTTAAAGTGTAAGGTCAGGTCATTTTATCGTATCACACAGTACCGCAGTATTGAAAATAATCATTGTTTCCTACAAGGTTCGGTAGAAAAGGTATAAGACATATATTATATTCCATTTTGTCTGGTTCCAAGTCCGTATGTGGTCTGTGGATATTATTCATGTAGGCAGAGTGTGCATGTCGAAACGGCTCTATAAGTGTTCATTACAATGTTGTAACAAACCTTTTGTTCGGGTAGTTTTAGCTGGGCTAAAGCTCAGTCGAGCTAGGGGTTCGCGCAACAAATTTGATTTGATTGCGTTTCCGATAATTATGAACACTTTTCTTTTATATATATTTAAATGGTTTTTATTTAATTATCACTATTTAGTTATACAATTGCGCATATCGTCTGCATTGTAAATGTCACTAGGCTTCTGGAACAGTTCACTAAAGTTTTTGGTCAGATTTGAGATTTGAAGCCTGCACCTGTTCGCGAGAATCTGCTGCAGGCACTCCGCCCACCAACTAGGCAAGTTTACGACCTTCGCCTGCCCGACAGAGATATCATACGACATAGCCTCCAAGGAAGAGAAGCAGAGCACTCGTGCAGCTCATCTTCCGGAATGAGGGGTGTAAACGTAGAATTGCCAACTTACAGTACCCTGGCTATCTAATACTCATATGATGAGCGGCGGAGCAGCCAGCATTCTAAATGCAGGGGAATGCGGTGGCTTATCCACCAGCCATTAGCAAAGATGTGCCCAAGAAGGAACAATGCGTGGCGATGATGCAGATCTAAGAAAGCCAAGGTCCTACGTGTCTTCCTCCGAAATTGCCATGGAGTACAAGTATGGAAAAATTCCTAAGAATCAATAAAAATGGGTGGAAGGAGCACTGGCTGTCCGCTGTTTCGACAGGATCATGAATGATCTTGGATCATCACCAGCATGTAGAAATGCTGGTTGATATCATCGTCATTACCTATTACGACGCACTCTTTATTAAGGTGTATAAAGCTGGTCGCAGCTGACTGGACTGAATACCGGCGGAGTTAAGGGAGACGGACAACGTGCTAAAAATGTTACTGAAATGCAAACCGTCGGTGATGATCGTTAACAAGGAATCACTGGCGCTTATTGATTTAGACGAACAGGAACCCTCTGAGACGGAAGCAACCGACGACGAGCTGGAGCTGTGGTATAAATACCTACTGGCTACTGGCTTTGTCGGGAAATCGAGATTGTAAAGCAGCTACTGCTGCTCGAATCGACATTGCTATAGAACAAGAACCATGGATAGTTTGAGGAAAAATTGGCCTATTAACCCAAACATCACCCTCCCAGATTCCCAAAAACACTTGTATGAACTCATAGAAACTTTCACACAACTCATTAAAAGTCTAGCGGAATATAAAAAGTCACCAGACGTGATAAGACGAGTTCATGGAGAGACTTATGTATGGAGATAGAATCTACCAATGAAGCAGCGAGGCTGAGAAATTTTCTATCGAAACTAACCCAAACACTAGGTTATCTTCACTCTTGGTGAAGACTCACTGGATGTCTAGATCTAATCTTATTAGCAAATTTCCCTTTAAAAAGTTGTGCACTCAAACAGGTCTGCAGTTGAACACATTTCTTAACGGAGATCTGCAAAATACACACAAAAACATATTGACGCTCACTTTGAATATTGTGCCATCTCTATCTCATACATGCGCTCGGATATTTGAGTGCATAAGGAAAATGCTTGCGAATGCTGATAAAAATTAGATCAATATAAGAATATATTTTCGACCATAATTTAGGTATTTCTTATTGGATATTTATGAAATTATAAATTAGAATATTCTGCCTCTAAAATTGTGGCATTTTTTGCTTTCGGCAATCGAAATGTATCAATAATCGAGAAAGGAAGGCAATTATCGATGAAAACTCGATCGGCACCGGCATACCTATGTACCAATTTTGAATTCTCTAGCTATAATAGCCTCTGAGATCCGCGGACAGACGGATATAGCTATATCGAATCGGCTGGTGATCCTGATAAAGAATATATACTTCCGCCTGTTACATACATTTGCACAAAATGATTATTTCTTTTTTACCCATTATTAAAAAGAAGAAAGATTGGGAGTTGTATTGTTTTAGACCACTTTTCCAAATTTACATTCTTGAAATAAGAGAGCAAATTCAACTTAAAAATGGAACTCAAATTAAATTCCATGAATTCACTGCATTTCCCTCAAAGTATGGTCTGAACCGTATTAATACCGCTGCTTATTCACCAGCATATTGAACACTCCTCCTATTTCGTTGTATTTGGACAACATACTCATTCATGGGAAAGATTATGTTTAGGTTCATTTAAATTAATATCAAAGCCATGTGTAAGTACGCTGCAGATAGCGCAGATACACAGCAAATAGGATACACACAATCCATGGGTTGTGATTAGAAATATTTTCACACCATCTGTCGAGCGGCCTGCAGTTAGCAGATTGCGATACCATCTCGTAGCAGCGTCGTAAATAAGATAACATTAGGACATGACCCATAGATAACTATTGATTGTTTAGGTCAATTCGGAAATAGCATATCTAGTCCTAAGCAAACATTATCGTCTAAGAATTTTGTATATAAAGCATGCATTTGTACTCAATAAAGTTAGTGTTCTTCATAGTCTCAATATCGTCAGACGTGTTCATTTTCTACCATCGCATTTACTGTGCGCAACGAAGGACATTCACTCTCCGCAGTCCAACTAGTTCAAGTGCTAGTTGCGACGACCTTTAGTAGTCAGTTCATGTACTGAATACTTCCCTCATAATATACACAAACAGATTATTTATTGCATACAAATTTGAATCTACTAGGCGACGGCTTTATTAAGTTGAATCGAGCTGACGAGTTTACTAAATTATGTTCGGATATCCAACTTTATATGATACTAATCAGAGAAAGTATAATTTAGTTGGTTGTTGTTGGTTGGTTGTTTTTAAGGACAAGGCATCATTTAAGCTATAATAGTATATTGATTTGTGCAATGTCCGCCATGCTTTGTGTCCTTCTTTATAAAAGTAACTTCTTCGACACCCTCACAAATTGAGCTTTAAAATTTGAACTTCAACATTGGTAACATATTATTTTAAAGCTGCAGAGACAAAATTTGATTGGTTAGTTGTTACCTTCAAGTAATGGCCCTTTATTCAGTTTATGGCCACGCCCATATTTGTCCCCAATACCGCCATAAATTTCACACAATTGTGTAGATGAAACTACCAAACTTAGTACGTAGCACGCTGGTAACATCCTTTAATCATTGGCATAAACATTTTTAGATCACGTCCATAATCGCTGCCCCCACTTCGATCCAAAAAATATATACATATGTTTCCCAATAGCTTCCGCCTCCCAAAACCTATATTCCTAATGGGTTTTATAAAACAATACATCTCACGCAATTTGAAAACTAGAGTCACCAAAAGTCTGCTAATACCCTTCAAAATAATTCTTTTCCCAAAAACTGTCAAAGCTTATATCTGGAATTACCAAAATTTCGAGAGCATATTGATAGCAATATAACAAAAAAAATTTTTTTTCACCGTTTGGCCTATAAAATTCTTCGACGCATATATCTTCTCCAATTTTAGAGCTAAATTTACCAAACTTGGAAAATTCACAGAACTTGGAGTATAGATAATTAATAAGATTCACCAAATCGTCATTTCATGCACATTTTTTCAGGTTGTATCGTAATATTTCGCAGTCGGCTACGAATGATTGAAATTTTCTAACCTTTTTACTTTGAAATTGTGTAGTCATTAATAGGCTATGTATAGACTGTAATAAAGAGCAATAAAGCTTTCATTACTTAATTTTACAACAATTAATTATTCAAATTCCTAAATCAATATTAAAGTGTGTGTCCTTTTAGCATATTTGTGATTATAAAATATAATGAGAATATACATATATAAATAAAAATATCATATCCACTTACGTCCTCAATAACTGGTTGAAATTTCGTAAAAACCGCAAATAATAGATCAATTATGATGTTATAGTACGCTTGCAGGATACCACTTACACGTCGAATATAATCTGATAAGTGATTCTCAAAAGTTGCTATAGCAACTGCACCTGTAAATGTAAACTTTAACATTGGAGTATTGCAAATCCTTTCGCATGTTCTTGCGATATTTCGGTTGGCACGCTTATACATATCAATGGATTCTTGTAGCTTACTCGTATGTTTTGCACAATCTGCAATATAAGCATCGCTCAAATCACCCCCGTATCTCAATTTAAGAACTCCAGGAGCAATCTTTCGATCGCAAGCCTGTATAAGAGAATGAAAAAATTTTCTCTCTTGCTCTGACAATGCCGACAGTATATGATTGTAATTTAAGCAAACATGTAACACGCTATTATAAACAAACCGAAGTGATCTGTGAATATCATATATTTTACGCACTGGTCCAAGTAACGAAAATCCAAGTCGAGAAAAATGCTGAGTTTGATTGCAAATACTTAAAATGCTGGCATCAATATTACACTCGAGAAGTGCCTTCTTCTTTTTACTTCTTGAAAGCAAAAAGCGATTTAGCTTTTGATTTAATGCGGGGCTACAGCAATACTTTAGCCAAGCTTCATATGATTTTTGAATCTGCTCGTCCAATGCATTTCTTAAATTTTCAAACTTATTTAGCACAACTAATGTTTCGGACACAACTGGCAACCACTCGGATGAAGTTAAACGGTTTCGGATACATGTAAGTCTTTCTTCATTAATTCGGTATCCAATGGCTTTGGAAGCATAATATGGTATCCAATTCTCATGTAATTTACTGCGATCCATAAGAATAACTGAAGTTGAATCAATTTCATTAAAAAACAATATCCAAATTTCTGTGACTTGCCGTAAATATGATTTTCTTGTGGAGCTTCGGTATGAATAAAAAAGCAGTACGTTTAGAGATTCTATAGCTTCTTCAACATTACAGATGTGTAAAAAGACATTTGACATGAGTCGTTGCACAGTCTCATCCATGCTTTGAACTGTGCGTCGATACTTAACAACTTCTTCATCCCAATCGTTTTTATGGACATTGAGTATTAAATCCTTTGAGTCAGTGTCTAGAGCCGTCAATGTTGCTAAAAATTGATTCTCGACTGACTCAGTTGTTTTCTCAAACTCAGGCCCAGTAGTGCCACCAAATTTTGGTTTTGGAATAATCTCTGACTCATCCAATCGACCAAATACAATCATTGACTCGCAAATATCTATGACATCATTTAGCCGCTCCATGAAGGCATCTATGTGATTAAAAATCATTGCATTGTCAAGATTCCAACCCAAGAAAGGCTCATATTTTTCATTTATGTTTGACATAAAACTATATATACCCCTGTAGGTACTGCAACAATTAAGAGACAAGTTGCAAACTTTTATTCCAAGCCGTGATCTACCCAAAAATATCTTGTCCAAATTAATAAATTCGGTGCAAAAACGTATTATCCGATTACTCAAATCACGGAAAAGTCCGGTTACCAAATCTGGTCTATTGTAGTGTTTAGAATTTTCCCAAATGAAATAAATAAAATAAATTATTTTTGGCAACAATTGTGATAAAACTGCAGGATTTTCAGCATCCTTAATTTCTCCATTCGGATCCATTAGTAGATACAGAAATTTAATATTTGACATTGCTTGTTCCATTTCGAACGTTGACTCATAAACGAGTTCATCGATCTGTTTGATGTAAACAGAATGAGAATTACGTAATATTTTTAAAATACTTTGCACATCGACTTCTACCAATTGATTGTTAAGAGCCTGTAGAACTTCGACTAGGGGAGCCAAAAATTACTAAATACATGCTTTATTTTAACAACATTCACTTACAGCGGTAAAGCCAAAATTCGTATTCATCCTCTAAAATTATAAAATCCTTGGGGGCCGTCAAACTCTTGTCATTCAACAAGGTGCGTATTTGTGTTGCCCAAAAGACTGAGATTGTCTCTATATTTTTCACAAACTCTGGATCATATGAAACGATTTCCTGTGCAACTTGTCTGACGACATAAGGAACATATAACACTGTCATACCAGACATTTTGAAGTGCATTGCTGTTAATAATACTAGGAATTTGTGCAAGGCTTTGACAAAGCGCTGCTTTATATTATCGTCCCATTCAAAATGATTCCAAAATACAGGTACATAAACTAGCTCTAAGATTCGAAGCAGGCATCCGTCAACATCATTATGTATTGTTCCAAAAATTACAACATCATTGAAAGATTCAACGGAGAAGGTTTGATTATATGAACGCACAAAGTAACTTATATCAAGAATGGGTACAACGGGAAATCCCAGACATGCCGTTATAACATTTGAATCATAAAACACGGACAGCATTACCTCACTCGGATTAAGTAACCAATGCCGAATTAAGTTAAGAATTTTCTCGTTCCAATCATGGTGATCAAGTGAATATAATGTAGTCATACGTTGAACAAGATCAACTAATGCGAATGCTGATAAAAATTAGATCAATATAAGAATATATTTTCGACCATAATTTAGGTATTTCTTATTGGATATTTATGAAATTATAAATTAGAATATTCTGCCTCTAAAATTGTGGCATTTTTTGCTTTCGGCAATCGAAATGTATCAATAATCGAGAAAGGAAGGCAATTATCGATGAAAACTCGATCGGCACCGGCATACCTATGTACCAATTTTGAATTCTCTAGCTATACTAGCCTCTGAGATCCGCGGACAGACGGATATAGCTATATCGAATCGGCTGGTGATCCTGATAAAGAATATATACTTCCGCCTGTTACATACATTTGCACAAAATGATTATTTCTTTTTTACCCATTATTAAAAAGAAGAAAGATTGGGAGTTGTATTGTTTTAGACCACTTTTCCAAATTTACATTCTTGAAATAAGAGAGCAAATTCAACTTAAAAATGGAACTCAAATTAAATTCCATGAATTCACTGCATTTCCCTCAAAGTATGGTCTGAACCGTATTAATACCGCTGCTTATTCACCAGCATATTGAACACTCCTCCTATTTCGTTGTATTTGGACAACATACTCATTCATGGGAAAGATTATGTTTAGGTTCATTTAAATTAATATCAAAGCCATGTGTAAGTACGCTGCAGATAGCGCAGATACACAGCAAATAGGATACACACAATCCATGGGTTGTGATTAGAAATATTTTCACACCATCTGTCGAGCGGCCTGCAGTTAGCAGATTGCGATACCATCTCGTAGCAGCGTCGTAAATAAGATAACATTAGGACATGACCCATAGATAACTATTGATTGTTTAGGTCAATTCGGAAATAGCATATCTAGTCCTAAGCAAACATTATCGTCTAAGAATTTTGTATATAAAGCATGCATTTGTACTCAATAAAGTTAGTGTTCTTCATAGTCTCAATATCGTCAGACGTCTTCATTTTCTACCATCGCATTTACTGTGCGCAACGAAGGACATTCACTCTCCGCAGTCCAACTAGTTCAAGTGCTAGTTGCGACGACCTTTAGTAGTCAGTTCATGTACTGAATACTTCCCTCATAATATACACAAACAGATTATTTATTGCATACAAATTTGAATCTACTAGGCGACGGCTTTATTAAGTTGAATCGAGCTGACGAGTTTACTAAATTATGTTCGGATATCCAACTTTATATGATACTAATCAGAGAAAGTATAATTTAGTTGGTTGTTGTTGGTTGGTTGTTTTTAAGGACAAGGCATCATTTAAGCTATAATAGTATATTGATTTGTGCAATGTCCGCCATGCTTTGTGTCCTTCTTTATAAAAGTAACTTCTTCGACACCCTCACAAATTGAGCTTTAAAATTTGAACTTCAACATTGGTAACATATTATTTTAAAGCTGCAGAGACAAAATTTGATTGGTTAGTTGTTACCTTCAAGTAATGGCCCTTTATTCAGTTTATGGCCACGCCCATATTTGTCCCCAATACCGCCATAAATTTCACACAATTGTGTAGATGAAACTACCAAACTTAGTACGTAGCACGCTGGTAACATCCTTTAATCATTGGCATAAACATTTTTAGATCACGTCCATAATCGCTGCCCCCACTTCGATCCAAAAAATATATACATATGTTTCCCAATAGCTTCCGCCTCCCAAAACCTATATTCCTAATGGGTTTTATAAAACAATACATCTCACGCAATTTGAAAACTAGAGTCACCAAAAGTCTGCTAATACCCTTCAAAATAATTCTTTTCCCAAAAACTGTCAAAGCTTATATCTGGAATTACCAAAATTTCGAGAGCATATTGATAGCAATATAACAAAAAAAATTTTTTTTCACCGTTTGGCCTATAAAATTCTTCGACGCATATATCTTCTCCAATTTTAGAGCTAAATTTACCAAACTTGGAAAATTCACAGAACTTGGAGTATAGATAATTAATAAGATTCACCAAATCGTCATTTCATGCACATTTTTTCAGGTTGTATCGTAATATTTCGCAGTCGGCTACGAATGATTGAAATTTTCTAACCTTTTTACTTTGAAATTGTGTAGTCATTAATAGGCTATGTATAGACTGTAATAAAGAGCAATAAAGCTTTCATTACTTAATTTTACAACAATTAATTATTCAAATTCCTAAATCAATATTAAAGTGTGTGTCCTTTTAGCATATTTGTGATTATAAAATATAATGAGAATATACATATATAAATAAAAATATCATATCCACTTACGTCCTCAATAACTGGTTGAAATTTCGTAAAAACCGCAAATAATAGATCAATTATGATGTTATAGTACGCTTGCAGGATACCACTTACACGTCGAATATAATCTGATAAGTGATTCTCAAAAGTTGCTATAGCAACTGCACCTGTAAATGTAAACTTTAACATTGGAGTATTGCAAATCCTTTCGCATGTTCTTGCGATATTTCGGTTGGCACGCTTATACATATCAATGGATTCTTGTAGCTTACTCGTATGTTTTGCACAATCTGCAATATAAGCATCGCTCAAATCACCCCCGTATCTCAATTTAAGAACTCCAGGAGCAATCTTTCGATCGCAAGCCTGTATAAGAGAATGAAAAAATTTTCTCTCTTGCTCTGACAATGCCGACAGTATATGATTGTAATTTAAGCAAACATGTAACACGCTATTATAAACAAACCGAAGTGATCTGTGAATATCATATATTTTACGCACTGGTCCAAGTAACGAAAATCCAAGTCGAGAAAAATGCTGAGTTTGATTGCAAATACTTAAAATGCTGGCATCAATATTACACTCGAGAAGTGCCTTCTTCTTTTTACTTCTTGAAAGCAAAAAGCGATTTAGCTTTTGATTTAATGCGGGGCTACAGCAATACTTTAGCCAAGCTTCATATGATTTTTGAATCTGCTCGTCCAATGCATTTCTTAAATTTTCAAACTTATTTAGCACAACTAATGTTTCGGACACAACTGGCAACCACTCGGATGAAGTTAAACGGTTTCGGATACATGTAAGTCTTTCTTCATGAATTCGGTATCCAATGGCTTTGGAAGCATAATATGGTATCCAATTCTCATGTAATTTACTGCGATCCATAAGAATAACTGAAGTTGAATCAATTTCATTAAAAAACAATATCCAAATTTCTGTGACTTGCCGTAAATATGATTTTCTTGTGGAGCTTCGGTATGAATAAAAAAGCAGTACGTTTAGAGATTCTATAGCTTCTTCAACATTACAGATGTGTAAAAAGACATTTGACATGAGTCGTTGCACAGTCTCATCCATGCTTTGAACTGTGCGTCGATACTTAACAACTTCTTCATCCCAATCGTTTTTATGGACATTGAGTATTAAATCCTTTGAGTCAGTGTCTAGAGCCGTCAATGTTGCTAAAAATTGATTCTCGACTGACTCAGTTGTTTTCTCAAACTCAGGCCCAGTAGTGCCACCAAATTTTGGTTTTGGAATAATCTCTGACTCATCCAATCGACCAAATACAATCATTGACTCGCAAATATCTATGACATCATTTAGCCGCTCCATGAAGGCATCTATGTGATTAAAAATCATTGCATTGTCAAGATTCCAACCCAAGAAAGGCTCATATTTTTCATTTATGTTTGACATAAAACTATATATACCCCTGTAGGTACTGCAACAATTAAGAGACAAGTTGCAAACTTTTATTCCAAGCCGTGATCTACCCAAAAATATCTTGTCCAAATTAATAAATTCGGTGCAAAAACGTATTATCCGATTACTCAAATCACGGAAAAGTCCGGTTACCAAATCTGGTCTATTGTAGTGTTTAGAATTTTCCCAAATGAAATAAATAAAATAAATTATTTTTGGCAACAATTGTGATAAAACTGCAGGATTTTCAGCATCCTTAATTTCTCCATTCGGATCCATTAGTAGATACAGAAATTTAATATTTGACATTGCTTGTTCCATTTCGAACGTTGACTCATAAACGAGTTCATCGATCTGTTTGATGTAAACAGAATGAGAATTACGTAATATTTTTAAAATACTTTGCACATCGACTTCTACCAATTGATTGTTAAGAGCCTGTAGAACTTCGACTAGGGGAGCCAAAAATTACTAAATACATGCTTTATTTTAACAACATTCACTTACAGCGGTAAAGCCAAAATTCGTATTCATCCTCTAAAATTATAAAATCCTTGGGGGCCGTCAAACTCTTGTCATTCAACAAGGTGCGTATTTGTGTTGCCCAAAAGACTGAGATTGTCTCTATATTTTTCACAAACTCTGGATCATATGAAACGATTTCCTGTGCAACTTGTCTGACGACATAAGGAACATATAACACTGTCATACCAGACATTTTGAAGTGCATTGCTGTTAATAATACTAGGAATTTGTGCAAGGCTTTGACAAAGCGCTGCTTTATATTATCGTCCCATTCAAAATGATTCCAAAATACAGGTACATAAACTAGCTCTAAGATTCGAAGCAGGCATCCGTCAACATCATTATGTATTGTTCCAAAAATTACAACATCATTGAAAGATTCAACGGAGAAGGTTTGATTATATGAACGCACAAAGTAACTTATATCAAGAATGGGTACAACGGGAAATCCCAGACATGCCGTTATAACATTTGAATCATAAAACACGGACAGCATTACCTCACTCGGATTAAGTAACCAATGCCGAATTAAGTTAAGAATTTTCTCGTTCCAATCATGGTGATCAAGTGAATATAATGTAGTCATACGTTGAACAAGATCAACTAAATTTTCTAATTCGAGTTCACTGTACACTACTGGAGATAATTGTATAGCTACAGACTTATAAGATTCCCGGTGTTTGATGTTTCCTAAGAATATATTAAAGATAATAAAAACGCATTAAAGTTTAAATGACACTGTTCACATAATTACCATAATTGGAATCAAAAGCGTCAATTTGGGAATCACTATGGTCGTCAGCACCTGTAGATGCCATTTTCGGTATTTTCATTATATTTAAATAATATTAAGCCAGAGCTCATTTAGTATTTATATTTTATTTAAATGATTCCAAAGCACTTGCTTAGTTAGCAAAATTTTTTTTGAAGACTTTGTATTAAAAGCCTTTTTGATAAGTATGTATATTTGATAATTCTACATGAGACTACTTTTGTTGTCAAATAAATAATGCCTTACCCTGACAATAAATGTGCGGGTAGTTATAGGCTTTTGTAAATATTTGTGGTGGCCGCAGGTGTGGACAAAAAAAAAATTTTGTGGCAGTTCCTTATGAAGCTATTGAGAATTTTAGGAGCGGAAGTGGGCGTGTTTAAAAAAATAATTATACTGGTACTTTGACACCGAAGGTGTCGTAGTATATTGGTTTTGTTCAACGTCTGTCGTGCTGTTTATGCGTTTGGTAACAATCTCCAAGGATCGGCAAAAACAATTTTTGGACCACGCCCACACCCGCCGACCACGGAAGCCTCTGTCCTAGAAATTTGAAATGCTCATATTGTGAAGCCATATAGCCATGGCCGACAGGTATGCACATATGTGTGTATTTATATATATATAGATCTATATGTATACACCCTTGGTCTGAAGAACTTGTGGGATGGTTCGGATGGGGCTGAGCTGAGGCCACCAGGCGGGTCGCAGGTTGCGTATAGCGAACGGACTCCCTTTGGAGAGGTTAGCTGCGAATAGCGTGGCAAATGTGCCCGTGAATAAGCAGTCCCGGACAAACAGCGGGAACGATTATTATTAATCGTAGCGACAGGGCGCTTGTGTTGCCGCTTCTCAAAACATAGCCTCACACAATCCCCCAAACTCCTGAGACAACTACCTACCCCCTCCTATTCCCACAAATTTCACTCCGGGCCGGACTAAGGTGTCAATCGGACCGTGCCGAGAGTCAACTTGGCTGGGGGCCCGGATTATCAAATAGCCCAGTTCTTAATGGTGAGCTCAGGTAGATGGCGACCGCCTGTTCTAATCAGCCTTACCCGGGTATCGCAGATCTCTGCTCGGGTGGACAATACTTTCTCTGCTAATAGTGGGCACAAAGAAATATTACAATTCCGCAGGATCTCCCTGCAAACGAAGTAGAAAGACAAATGGAGGACCGAGCCCTAGACGGGGGGAGGTCATAGTATGTAGATCATCCTTCACACCGATCTACTCCAATACCAAGGAAGGTGAAATCTCTGGGGTTCACGGGTCAAATGGTACTTGAGGTACCTCTAGCAGGGAATGGCCCCGAATGAAGCCCTCCAAAAGGCCAAAGAGCCGAGGGATGACACTGTTGCGTCACCAGCCCCCAAACGATCCAGCAGCGCGTCTGACACAGCCAACGGATACCTCCAAAAGGTGGTGTTCGGTGGCAGTGTTGCCTGTGGATTATCCCCAGGTATTGCTAAGCAACGAAGATCTGTCCGCACTAGAAGAGGCGATAGAAGGCCTCGTGTGGGACACCACAGTGACATTCACGGTCATTAATTTCAGGATCGGCCAACTGCTGATCGAAAGCTCAGCCAAATGGCTGAGAAGCGTAGTGCCACGACTACGCTAGTGGAAGGGCGTGCCCTTAGAGAGTAAGGTGGAAGACGATATATCGTTATCCCACTGCATCACAGTTTATTGCCCGATGAGGAAAAACCGATCAACAGAGTCCTTGGTGGCCATTCCGGGATTCCAGAATAGGAGGGAGAACTCCACGTGGAAAGTTATTGCTAGGAGGAATGAGGGAGAAGGAGCCCTCCTAGTAATTGGCATCGACGAGGTATCCAAAAATATGATAGTCGAAAATGGATATCAGGTCGGCTTCCGTTACGGGAATATCCCCATAAGTGCCCTGAGAAAGAAAGTTGGGGGGCAAGACAGCCCGCCCATATGAAGAAAGAAATATGAATGGATCGCCCAACGGACGGGCCGAGCAGTTAGCCAACAATCATCGATCTGTCGGAAGACCTGGCGGAGGATGAGGAGTTGGCTGACATGACGCTCGGCCCCGAAGAGCTGGGGGAGGCGGAGGACGATGATAAGATCATGTCCTCTCAGGAATTAAAGGACGAACTTCGAGAGGAGGTGTCAGAAGCTGACGACACGTTGACGGGCAGCTGTGATGGGTGCAGCTACGGGCCCCACTCACCGTGTAGGCTGAAGTCCCTTCTCTAGTAGATGACGGGAGTCATCACAACGGGCCTGGCCCAGGTAAACATCCACAGTGCTAAAGCAGCCTCGGCTGTCCTGGCGAGGATGTTTACCAAACGGCATCTCTGGCATCAAAGGCCTGTTCACGGCCAGCTCATAGGTAATATGGGACACCCAGAGCATGTATCATGGTGAGGAAAGAGATTAATTTCACTATCTTTTTAGAGTTTCTAACGGGGGACTGCGTTCCCAAAGCTATACAGGAGAAGGGAAACACAACCCCCCTAGTGGTAGTATCGGCATACTTTGCAGGAGATGGAGCCTTTCCACCACCGGAAATCATCAAACTGAAGAAGAGGCAGATAATTATCGGTTGCGATGCCAATGCGCACCACACCATATGGGGCAGCAGTGACACCAACATGAGAGGGGAGTGCCTCACAGATTTTATATGTAGTTATAACCTAGAACTTGCCAATGTCGGATCCACACCGACATTTGTAACCAGAGTCAGAGAGGAGGTGCTAGACATCACCCTCATCAGCCGGTCCCTGCATCCACATGTTAAGGACTCCACGTATCTAAGGAAGAATCTATGTCTGATCATAGAATAATCCTTTACAGAATATAATTAAATACAAGCAGCAGCGACCCCTGTCGCAACCCCAGGAAAACGAACTGGGAGGAGCTTAACTCCAGTGGTATTTCAGGTATACACAGAACTCCATTGGAACTAGAGTAGGCCGTAGATAACCTCAACAAAAGCATAATGGATGCTTTTGAAGAAAACTATCCGTTAGGAAAAAGTTTAAAGAAAACGACGCACCGTGGTGGAATGACAGCCTGGAAAGACTGCGCCTCACCACACGTCACCTCTTCAACAAAGCGAAGAGGGACGGAACATGGGACCAATATCGCGAGAGCCTGACATCCTATAACAAGGAGATTAGGTAGGCCAAGCGAGCAAACTATACAAAATATACTATCTAAATGGACGCCTGACGCAAACGTGGCATTGAGATGTAAGGACAACTCCTTTACAAACAACAATGCACAAAAACTGAAACTGCTCATCGAGACTTTCCACCCTTGCAGGAAGGTGATCTCGCAACAGCGGATAGCAGACATAGGCCAACGGCCAAAGACTGGGCATGTGCCAAAGCAACGGTCACTCCGAAGAAACTAGAATGGGCAATTTACACCTTCCAGCCCTGCATGTCTCCTGGACTGGACGGAATATCGCCAGCTTTCCTACAACAGGGCCGAGAGATACTTCTCTGCCCTGTTAGGAGGGTACTCATTAGTATCCTAGCCCTCTAACACTGCACTTTACCAACTGCGGCGCACTCTATATGCGGCGACAGATAGTAAGGAAGTAGCATTGTGCGCCTTTCTAGACATAGAAGGCGCCTTTGACATACATCTCATGAGGCGATTAGAGTTGCCCTCTACAGGATGGGCCTGGACCCTATCACCAGCAAGTGGATACTCGCCTTGCTAGGGCCCAGACTAGCCACGACATAAACGCATGACAGCACTGTAACAGTCTTAACGACCAAAGGCTGTCCCCAAAGGGGAGTATTGTCTCCGCTACTCTGGAGTCTGCTAGTAGATGAACTGCTTAACAGACTTGCCACCAGAGGTATCCAATGTCAGGGATATGCCGATGACATAGTCATCATAGCGCGATGCAAATTTGAAGAAACACTCTTTGGCATAGTCCAGTTTGGGCTGCAAGTAAGGGGCGACTGGTGTGAGGAGGCTTGACTCAGCCTAAACCACACAAAAGCGGTCATCGTCCCCTTAACTAGACGATATAAGTTACAGAGAAGGAGGCAAATAAGGCTATTAGGTAGCCTAGTTGAAATAAGTAAAGAGGTAAAATACCTCGGAGTCACATTTGACAGTAAGTTAAACTTTGGCACCCATATAGAGAATGTGATATCAAAGTGCTCTAGAGCACTGTGTGCATGTCGCAACGTAGCCGGCATATCATGAGGTACATCACCAAAGATAATAAGATGGCCATACCTAATGGTAATAAGACCCATGCCAACCTATGGAATAATAGCATGGGGGATATGACGCGGCTAATAACCGTGCAGAAACAGTTGGTAAAACTGCAAAGAATGGCCGTATGTATGACAGGGGCAATGCGCACCTGTCCTACAATGGCCTTGGAAGCCTTAATGGAGCTCACGCCACTCCACAACACCATAAGGCTCCAATAGAAAGCAACGCTTAAAAGGATGTCAGCTGAAGGAGTTGGGGGCAATCACATCCTAATCCACAAAGACTCCCAACTTCTGGCAGATGAACTTCCCCTAATTACGCAACCTAGGGACGAAAAGCGACCGAATACATATTCGAGCGAAATTTCAATATTCAGATGAGTAGCAAGAGGGAATGGACGACATTAAATGAAGTCCACCCTATGAAACCGCACACCATAAAATGGTATACTGACGGATCTCTCACGACACAGGGAACAGGTTTCGGAGGGGTTGGCCCTCGGATAAAATACTATGAGTCCCTGGGAAAGCACACTAGCATATTTCAAGCTGAGGTGTGTGCGATAGGGAGGTGTGCGGAGTTTAATCTAAAGCGATACTATCGGAACGCGGATATATCCATCCTCTCCGATAATCAATCAGCAATAAATGCTTTAAAGGGACGAAAATAACATCCAAAGTATTCCTCGAAGTAATATTATAGGCTTATAGGTTTACCCTAAGTCAGGTCACAGGAACATAGCGGGGAACGAAGCGGCTGACGAACAAGCAAGAATGGGGGCAGAGAGACCCGTGATAGACTCTGAACCGTATTACGGCGTGGGAAGACACACAATACGTCAGCAAATCAGGGATGAAGAAAGACAGATGCGGGTACGGAGCTGGGCAGAAACACCAGGACTCCGACAAGCAAGAAGTTTCCTAGGTGGCAACAATCGACAACGATTTAAGCAAATAATACCCATGGGAAGGAACAGGCTCAGAATACTCACCGGTCTACTGACAGGACATTGTAGACTGAGAAGTCACCTAACCAAAATGGGGATCTACAGTAGCGATGTATTCAGGTTTTGTGTAGATGAGGAGGAATCCTCAATACACATCCTAGCAGAATGGGTCGCCTTAATTAGAAAGAGAAGCAGCATCCTAGGGAAGCATGTCCTGTACGCCAGGTTCTGCACAACCATGACTTCAATGCCCGAGTACCACGGAAAAAGCCCCTTATAAGCGCATCAAATAAAGGGACTAGGATGACGTTCGCCAAAACCCACTTGGACAAGGATTAGGAGATCTGGAACACAGTCATATTTGCAGATGAGACCAAGTTCATAATTTTTGGCTCAGACGGACGGAATTATGTGCGGCTACAATCCAAAACTAAGCTGAATCCGAAACACATATGGCAGGCAATTACTTTTTTCTTTGACACTGGATTCTTTGAGCTGTCAGACACTGTATGTGTGTACTTATATTTATCCATGCGAAATGCTATGCATTATATGGTATATGCACCCCTCACAGTAACTATGTTTCAAGACGAAATCCGGCCCTGATGCAGATGAGGCGAACTTGTTCTCTTTCACCCTCTCTCTTTGTAACGCAGGAAATCAGCGATTTGAGCTTGTGTGACACACATGTCCATCAGAACAAGTGGGTGTGAGGAGTATTACAGGTATTGCCGTTTATACTCGCACTGACGGAGGACAATTGTTGACGCCAGCAAATGTCAATTTAAAATAGGGTCAACAAAGGCCTATAAAAAGCGCATCACAGCACAAGGCGAAATTTCAGAGCAAGTCTGGGCGAAATTTCAGAGCGAGTCTGAGCTAAATTTTAGAGCGAGTCTTTGCGAAATTTCGAAGAGAATCGGTAGAGTTAATACGTGTGCGCATAAACAAACGGATAAGATAAAGTGCGTCGAAGTACTCGATGCCCTCAGGATATCAGGATTACACAAGACATTGATGTCCTGAAAATAGGTAATAAGTAAATCCTTGCCACGCTTAAATTATGGCAACCGGCGAGATCCGATACAAAAGGCAATCGTTGCGGAATCATTAAAACCAAAGACACTTTAGTGAACAAAACATTAGGACACTGTAGAGAGAGACTCATGGAAGTTAATCACTGGGAGAAATTAAGGTGGAGGAGCCCTCCTAGTAATCGGCATCGTCGAATTATCTAAAAAGGTGATCGTCGAGAATGGGCAAGAGGTCAGCTTCTGTTACGGGAATATCCCTAAGTGGCCTGAGGAAGAAGGTATGGGGGATTACACAGCCCTCCCCAACAATGAAGGAGGCTTCGGCATCGGAGGTGCTGCACCCAATGGACGGACCGCCAACCATCGACTTTTCGGACGACCTAGCGGAAGACGATGAGTTGGCGGACCTGACGCTCGGCCCCGAAGAACTAGGGGAAGCGGAGGACGGGGACAAGACTATGCCTTCACAAGAGCTGAAAGAGGAGCTGCGAGAGGAAGCGGCAGAAGCTGACTTCATATTGACGGGTAGCGGTTACGGGGGCAGCTCGGGAACCACTCACCGTGGCAGCTGGAGCCCCTCCTCTAGAAATATGACTAGAGTCATCACAACAGGCCTGTCCCAGGTAAACATCAACCGCGCTAAGGCAGCCTCGGCTGTTCTAGCGAGAGTGTTTCTCACTAGGGATTGCGTTCCCATAGCTGTACAGGATAAGGGTAACGCAGCCCCCTAGTAGCAGTATCGGCATAATTTGCAGGAGATGGAGCCTGCCCGCCACCTGAAATAGTAAAACTGGTGGAGTATTGCCGACAGGAAAAGATGCCGATAATCATCGGATGCGATGCCAACGCGCACCACGCCAGAGACATAAGCATGAGAGCTGAGTGCCTCACAGCCTTTATCACCCTCATCAGTCGGTCCCTACAGCCGCACGAACTAGGAAGGAATTAGAGCTTAACTCCAGTGATATCTCAGGTATACCCAGAACTTCGCTGGAACTAGAGAGGGGTGTAGAAAACCTTAACAAAAGCCTAATTGATGCGCCGGGACCGTAGTACTAGCAAGTGGATACTCGCACTACTAGGGTCCAGACTAGCCACGACATCAGCTCATGACAGCACAGTGACAGCGTCGTGACCAAAGGCTGTTCCCAAAGGGGAGTATTGTCTAACTCTCGTTCTCTCTACTCTTATAACTGTGTTTGCACTTGTTGTTTTTTCAGTGTTTCAAAGTTTTGTCTATTTTCGTAGATATTATTATAGCTCCAAAGGTTGGTGTTGTTGTTTCTATTTAATCTCTTGTGCGCTGCTTGTGTCGCTATTTTATCTGTACTGTGCCGAATCTTCGTATAGTTTTCTCTTCTTTTCGGCATATCGCTTTCTAAATTAAGCATGTCTGCGTGGTACCTATAAAGCTATAAATGCCAGGCTGACTCTAAGGTCGATTTCGCCTGTTGGTGGTTGTGTGATAATCAACAGTGATGGCTCAATTGTGTCACAGTCCATAGCGTCCGATTCGACTCCGCCACCTCATTCTAGCAGTGCATGTGAGCTTCTTATAGCGGTTGCATCTAGAAAGCAAATTTTTATTTCGCTTCTTGCCCTGATATATCTATGGATGACATTAAAGCCTACATACAGGGAAAATTGGTTGAAAAATTTTAATTTAATTATGAAAGAGTAATTTCTTCTTTTACATTGCCTCAGAATCCTTCTAGTGCTTCGTCTTCAAATTTTGCACTAAAAAACTAAAATCCTCTCTTTCTTTAGCATATCAGAATGTTAGAGCTCATAACACTAAACTTTCTAAAATATACGTTGACAGTCTTTCTTTTGAATTTGATATTCTAGTATTTACCGAAACTTGGTTAAAGCCTGATATCTCAAATCATTCTTTATTTTCCAATAAATACACTCATATGGATGTGATCGAGTATCACGCTTGGGTGGTGGTTGTCTGATTGCTGTTGATTCTGATCTTGTATCAGATTATTTCTTACCTCCTTTTGCCGTAAACATTGAATATGTAAGTATTAAAATTCAGTTTAATACTTTTTTATTGCTTATCACTATCAGATGTTTCAATATATCTGAATTATCTATCCGCTAACGAATATATTTCCTCAATACTTTCGGATATGTATGCGATGACTTTAATCTTCCTGAAATTATATGGTCCGCTCCACCAAATCTATTGGTGCCACTTAACTCAAATGAATTTATTGATGGGTTTCATGATTTGTCACTGTATCAAGTTAACCATATTCGAAACTGTAACGAACGTTTACTTGATTTCATTTTTGTATCTGATCCTACTTGTAGTATTATCTCTCGCTGTGATCCACTTGTTAATTCCGAAGATCCTTATCATCCTACGCTCGATTTGAATATAAGAGATGTCAACTCTTGTCCCTCTTGTAGCATCGGATTCTACACGAAAGAATCGTTGCTTCCGTAAGTCAGTACTTTCTAAACCTATCCAAGTCACGTCTAGTGTACGCCAGGGTCACGTGGGTCCAGTTCTTTTTAACCTATTTATTAATGACCTTCCTTCTGTAATATTATATTCTAACGTACTAATGTATGCTAATGACGTCAAGTTGTGCCTGACGTATAATGATATGACCTCTCATTGCGTATTGCTGGCGGACTTATTTTCCTTATTATCGTGGGGTAAAATGTTGTTGTACAATTGTTATAATTGTTAGGTCATTTTGTCGTATCACACACAGAGAATCGAAAATAATCATTCTTTCCTACAATGTTGGTTAGAAAAGGTATAAGATATATATTATACGGTGCCCATTTTGTCTAGTTCACATATGTGGTCTGTCGATATTATTTATGTAGACAAAGTGTGCACGTCGAAACGACACGGCAATCCGGTTATTCTCCAGGACTAGTGGTCTTCTTGATTCCCCAAGGATTGCCACTAGCACAGCGGTGGACCAGGACACTCACGTACACGCTTTGTCTATACACGCATATGTCCTGATGGACACGTTCACATAGCTGACAGCCTGCGTAAGAAAGAGAGAGGGCAAAAGAGAGCGAATTTGTCGCAACTACATCATGGCCGGATTTCGGCCTGATATACAGCTACTGTGAGGGGTGCATATAGCATAAATATATATTGATATATATTTATTTGCCATGGCTTTATGGCTCCTCACAAGGTGTAACGCAATACGGCGTAAATAACCCAGTCGCTCGCGGATGGCCGGATTTCGGCCTGATATACAGCTACTGTGAGGGGTGCATATAGCATAAATATATATTGATATATATTTATTTGCCATGGCTTTATGGCTCCTCACAAGGTGTAACGCAATACGGCGTAAATAACCCAGTCGCTCGCGGACCACATCGGATGTCTGGAGAACTCCGATATTATTTAGCCTTACCAGCAAATTTGGGATCTCTGAGTAGTAGGGAATTGGGAATTCTATGAGAGGAAATGGCTTATTGCTTTTGAATTTTAATTGCCTAATTATAGCACTTAATTTATTGCTTTTGGGTTAGGGGTGACAGGTGTGTGAACTTTTTTAGAAAAATGTATAGTTTTGGATCACGTACGTGACATTTATGATCGAAGGGTCATGATTTATAGACGACCCTTTTATATTGTGTGTTGGAGTCAGGTCGAGGATCACTCACGCACTTGTGTGTGCGTACTTGATTGTGTTTTTCAAGGATGGGATTGTGAGCAAGGTGTATAACCTGTAACCTGTGTGCTAGAATCAAGTGGAAGATCGGTTAACAGTTACCGCTCAAGAGTGCAGGTACATGTTTTCGATTTTTTAAGAATGAGTTCATTGATCAGTGGAAAAGTGTTTTTGGTTCTCTTTTCTCACCTTATTTCTCATTGGTTAGAACTCTTAGGACATCTCCCATCTGAATGTCTTCCCACATCATAATTACAGTATTATTGACGTGAACTGTTGTGGAGTAGGTACTTCGAACGTACGTTTGACACTTGCTGGTACCTTCTTTAAATGTATGATTTTGTATCACGTGCGTCTCATTTATGTTCGATGGCTCATGATTTATGGATGACCCTGTTTTTTTTTATTGCGGGTTGGAGTCAGGTGGAGGATCACTCACGCAATGGTGTGTGTGTGTGCGTGATTGAGTTTTTTAAGGAGGAGAGTGTGAGCTACGCGTGTAACCTGTAAGCTGTGTGCTACAGCTACTGCTCAAGTGTGCAGGTACATGTTTTAGATTTTTTAAGGGTGAGTTTATTAATCCGTCGAAAAGTGTTTTTTGTTCTCTTGTTTACGTTTTCATAATATAATTTTCTTATTCTTTTTGCTTTAGTTTAATTTTTAAGATAAATGTATATATTAAAATGTATTATTATTCTTATTAATATCCATATATTCTTAGCTTAGCGTATTGAAATATAAGACGATCCAGTTTTCTTTTATATGATACGAAGTAGTGACAAACACATGTATCAACTCCATCTATTGCATCATTCGAGAACCATGAGGATATTCCATATTTTGATTTAAAAAGTCGATAGCTTTCATACATACATAAATATTTTCGGTATTCCTCAAACAGTTTGACATGCTCAGGAAAAATAACATCCTCAAACTCCTTGAGAAAATCATAAATTTTCCTCACATTTGTTTAAATCCAAAATTCGAAATTAGACCCATAATGCTGTGTATTCTTTAAAAGCAGAATTGCAACTAAATAATTATTGTTTCTTTATTCATAAAGTGCCTATACTTCTGACACTTTCTTTTGAAATACTTGTCTATACTGGTTTATATCTTTTTATTTATTTTCCCCTTTCTTGAAATTTCAAAACAAATTCGAGTTAGGTCAATTTCTGCTTCGTGTCCATAAGATGCATCTAAATCTAAAAGTTGTACATCATATTTTCCCATCTTTGAACATTTAGGGATAATGTAATTATTATAAATATTACAAATTTGATTTTTAAACAGCGTGTTCCTGTTGGATCGAAGTTTCCCCGCGTCAGGGAATGCCTAGATAATATAATAAAACCCAAGTACCACCGTCGTTGTGGACTCAAGCACAGTTTATTCGGGACTAACTGCAGATGCTTAACATAATTCTGTTGCTTAACATAATTGGTACGCATTAACGAAGAACTTAATATATATAGGGATGCACGGTTGCATTGAATGTAAATTAACATAAATTTCAACACCCTTCCACAATGCAAACATGCTTTCAAAAAGTCAATTCAAATTTAACATTTTCCTTAATTCATCATGTTTTCTTTTCGACAAGTTCTTAGTTAACACCTCTGCTATCATGACATTTGAAGGAACATATTTCAAAATAATGTGACCCTCGTTTACAGCTTCCCTAACAAGGTGTTCGCTGTGCGGATCCATATTCCGTTGAGCCAATTTTGCAACAGAGTGCAAAATATCCGGTCTCGTTGTCAGAGCCAGCCACATTAGCTCACCCACTTGTGCTTGGCTCGATGTCTTATCCACCTTTTGACATTGACTGCCGTTACAAGCCGTCTGGTACCCAGCATCCAATGGCGTAGCTGCTGGTCGGCAACTTTCCATGCCATTGTTACGCAAAAGATCCTTGATGTATTCCGTATGGCCCAGTATGATCTCTACAAGTTCATGTTGGATTTCCATGCCAAGAAACAGTTGTAGTGGCCCCTTGTCAACGCATTCAAAAGACATAATATCAGATCATCAACGTAAACTAAGATTAGTGCCAAATTACCTTCCTTTCGCTTATAAAGACAGGGCTCATTGTCGCATGCGATGAAGCCAATTCCACGCAAAACGCTATCGAGCTTGGAGTTTTACTCCCTTCCAGATTGCTTAATTCATCATGTTTTCTTTTCGACAAGTTCTTAGTTAACACCTCTGCTATCATGATATTTAGCAGCAACATTTTGCCCGATTTTTAACGATGACCTTTTGGTAAATCTGCCATCTGCCACGTTTGATTTGTAATCAATGCCTTATACTCCTTTTGCATCGCTTCTTGCCAAAATGAAGCATGCGAACTGCGCGTTGCCGCCTCGTAGGGATGGGTACATCACTTGTAACCATTGCGCTGAGTATATTAAATTGCTTCCTCGGGCGACCGGTCTGCCAGTCCTTAGCAATTTCGGTTTCCCAGGTCCAATACGAGGGATCTGCTTTTCCTCCAGCTTTTCTTCATCTTTGTCACTTTACAAAGATTGCCACTGCAATGGAACCAAAAACTTTTAGATGACCTATCATTGGTTTCTTTCCAGTCCACGCTTATATTGGAGTAATCCCGACCAGTGCTTTTGTGACTTCACGATTGCGTAAATACACCGCTTTGTTTACTGCCTCTGCCCACAGTGACTGATCAAATCCTGACTGCGCCAATAAGCATCTCGCCATCTCTACAAGCGTACGATTAGCTCGTTCTGCCACTCCATTTTGCTGCGGAGTGTACGCCACCGTCAATTGCCGTGCAATTCCATTGGCTTTCAAAAAACCGTCGAAAGTTTTGTTCACATATTCGCGCCCGTTGTCGCTGCGAGTACACTTGATCATCTTTCCTGTTTGACGCTCTACCAGATTTTTGTGCTCGACGAACTTGCGAAAGACCTCGTCCTTGCCTTTCAGGAAATACACAAAAATCCGCCTTGATTTGTCATCAATGAATGTGAGAAAATACTTAGAGCCGCCAAGAGACTTCGTTTCGAAAGGACCACATACATCAGTGCGCTCGGCTTTCTGTCGATCCTAGAAATGGCTGCAGATGAACCTTGTTCAGCATGCACGTCCTGCACGATACCCGTTGCAACACGTCAATATTTTCCATTCCTCGCACAAGGGCCTTGTTTGCCATTTCACACAAACTATCATAATTCAGGTGACCATATCTGTTATGCCACAACTCGCCGTCTGACTTAACAGCAGCATAACATCTGTTACGATGACTTTCAAACGTATACAGATTCCCCTTGAGTATACATTTGTCGCCTTTAAACACTCGTGCACTCGTTGCATCAAAATTTGCAATGCACTTCTTTGCTACGGCTTGTCCCACGGACATGAAATTGCCTGTCAGCTTTGGCACGTAAAATACGTTGCCTTGCACCAGTGTACCCAAATCCGTTTTCAATTCAACTTCGCCTCTGCCTTCTGCTTGCAAGAAACCGGCGTCCGCCAAACCGATCGTTTCGGTATGCGTCTCAAAAGTTGAAAACATTTGTTTATCACAACACATATAACTTGTTGCTCCACTGTCCAAGCACCAGTCGAATTTCTTGAAACTGCTTGCATGCAATGCGTTCAGTAAGCTGCGATTCTGCTGTCCGGTTTATATTTCATAGTTTTTGGCAATTACTTGCGACAATTCGCCTAAAAATGCCCTAGTTCACCACATTCGTAACAAGCAATATTTGGGCGTGTCTTCTTTGTGGTGACCTTCGCACTAACGCTATGTCTTTGTCTAACATTAAAGACCTGACGCGCTATCGCTGTGCTTCTCTGGGCTTGCTTTCCTTTCGATTTCTTCTGTCAACTTTATACATAGAATTTCATACCCTGGAAGACTGTCGCGCGTCTCGATGGCGACTACAAAATTATCATAAAGGTCTGGAAGGCTGTAAAGCAAAATATTGACCTTGAGGTCGTCAACTAATGCTATTCCAACTCCGGCAAGCTGATCCATAATTTTGTTAAATGTGATCAAATAGCTAGCCATGCTTTGTCCCTCCGTCAGGGAGAATTGAGCAACTTTTTATATAGCGAGACTTTACGCACCGGACCGCTTGACTGATGGACTTCGAGCAACTTAATTCATGCCTCCTGCGACGTTGTACAATTCTTGATGTATCCCAACTGCGATACCTTAACACTTAGCGTGATCGTTGCCAATACCTTACGATCCAGCGCTTTCCAGTTAGTATTAACAAAATACTCAAATCCAAAAATGATTTCATTGTCTTGTATTTTTTCTAGAATTTATAGATTTTCTTAACAGAAGTGTCTCCATATTGATTGAAAAGTTGGCTCAAACGAACTTGAAATTGAATTGTGAGCGCTACTTAAGGTGAAAAGTCTAGATCATGATTCCCAATACATTATACACACATTAAACACGAAATGATTAAGATAGATAGAAGCTCGTGTGTTCTTCTTGACTTCCAATACATATTTGGATTTGCGAATCAAATTTTATAAAGAATTGGCCTTCATGCAAGCTGAATCAATCATTCCGAATTTTTACCACTTCAAGCCTCCCTATGACATAAAGAGCTGGACGAAATAACTAGTAAACCCCTAACAATAACTAAACAGTATGTTGATGCATTGGATTGGAGTGATGGAGACATTTTTTTATTTAAGCTTTGGTGATATATTAAGCCCATTAAATAGTTTCGCGTCAGTTATTGTACGAGATAGAGCTAAGAAACAGTTTTTAATTAAATATTTAACTAAAAAAATAGTTGATTTATAACTAAATCAAAGTTTAAGTCACTTTCAAAAGTTTTTCACAAATTGTAGAATACATAGGAAAATATCAAACCAATGTGCTCTAATCAATTTATTTAAACTCTTTATATTCTTAGAAAGCTCTAATTTTAAAATATACGGAAATTAAATTCTATTCACACCATTATGTCCCTAAATAAAAGCAAACTAATGAAAAAATTTAATTATAAATTTGGAGTTTTTTTCTTTATTTATTTTAATCAATGGATCTACATCACACTTAGATTAAAGTTTATAATAAAATCTAATACAACTCGTGAATTTCTGAAGGCACATACACCTTTATATAGATGAGACCCACAGTCGAAGAAAACATAAATTTCAATGACATAAAAAAAATTTTCTCATTAGATAGTGCGTTTAACCTAATACGTAGGAAGGAGGTCTTTCCCTATGAGTATCTCAACTCAGAGAGCAGATTATATGAGTCAGCTCTTCCCCTAGAGATAAATTCTTTAATAGATTAACTAATAAAGAATGCTCACTCGAGAATTACATTCATGCACAAAGTGTTTGGTCAGTTTCAAGATGTCAAAGTCTTAAAGATTACATGGAGCTGTATCTTAAGACTGATGTTCTGTTACTTGCACATGTTTTTCAAAATTTTAGAGCTATTTGCAAAATAAATTGCCTGCCATAAGTCTAGGATGACGGTCGCCAAAACCCACTTGGACACATAATTCCGTCCGTCCGAGCCAAAAATTATGAATTTGGACTCATCTCCAAATATGACTGTGTTCCAAAGCTCCAGATCCTTGTCCAAGTGGGTTTTGGCGACCGTCATCCTAGTCCCTTTATATGGTGCGCTTATAAAGGACTCGTGGTGCTCGGGCATTTAAGTCATATTTGCGCAGGACCTGGCGTACAGTTTCCACACAGCACTTTTTCCCCATTTTATCCTGCACCTGTTGAGTCATTTTTGGAGTCGATAGCTTGGGATTTTCCTTATTTTCCTGATGATCCTCCGCTCGTCCTCTTCGGTGAAAATCGGATTTTGTGCCATTCTGCCCTTGCCCTCAATCCGATTTGCGACGACGAAGCGCCGAATGATGTTATACATGGTTAAGTTGCTCAGATTGACCATTTCAGCTATTTGGCGATGTGAATATCAGTTCTTGTGGTGTGCCAGGATGAGTTTCCGTTGTTCAATGGTAGTCCGTTTGTCCATAATCCTTGTGGGCTTATTGCACCCGAGATGCAGGATATAACTAAACTGACTACGAAGTATTGATCTATTTATTCCGAAAATACTCAACTTTAGGTAAAAAATCCGGGTTCTATGGCTCCAGGTGTCCACAATGTACCTGATCCAAATAAGCTGTCACCTAAAAATAGGCTACATTTTTACATAATCCTACCTAGCAGGTGGGGAAACCTCCGTTTATGAGGGTCATCCATTCATATTGGTGGTTAATACATGTACCTACCATCGGTATTTGGAATTTTTGAAAAATAATGAATAATTAGTTTATGGCAGGCAATTATGTTTTTCTTTAACACTGCTTTATTTGAGCTGTCGCTCACTGTATATGTATGTATATGGATATTTATGATAGCACTAAGCCGTCAGAATTTCCGATGTACTTAGATACTAATAATTTATATAATTTATATAATTGGGCTATGTCTCAACATCTCCCATATTCTGGCTTTAGATGGATGAATGATGCTGAAATAAATGCATTTGACATTTCGTTTATCTCCGAAAATTCAGAGTCTGAATACATTTTTCAGTTAGATCTTTTGTATCCACACTCTCTTCGTGATTACCACAGTGATCTGCCTGTTTGTCCATCGAATCAAAAGCCTACTCCGGAGGCTAAAGTTTAAAAGCTTGTTGCTGACCTAAGGTCGAAAACAAAGTATCTCATACATTTTAGAAATCTTCAGCATTGCTTAAGAAATGGCTTAAAATTAACCAAAATTCATAAGATTTTGTAATTTAAACAGTCTCCCTTGCTTAAAAAGTATATATACTTTAATACATTTAACAGAACGTGACAAAAAATAAAAAGACTTTTTCAAATTATTAAACAATACAGTTTATGGAAAGACAATGGAAAACGTTGGAAAACGCAAAGATATTAAATTGGTCACATCGCAGGAAACCACAAATTGCAATAGGTTGGTTGCTCGTGCCCTTATTACTAGGTCAGTTTCCATAGTTCTCCAAGAGTAATTCCAAGAGAATGTCTCATTGAATTATATGGTTACAGACTCATTTATATATTTATTGAGGCTGAAAACGTAGTTTCTTATATTAAAATAAAAAAAAGATACACATTTTTTTGGTTTTTTTTTATATTTGATTTTTATTTTATTATTATTATTATTATTTTTTTATTTTTTTATTTCAATATATTTGTTTATTATATATTTATTATTTATTTGTTTCTTATTACTTAATTTTTTATTTTTTTTTCTCAATATTCAACTTACATATTATTTAATTATTAATTAATTTATTAAAATATCAAATATTACTATATATTATAATTTAGTTAGTACTAGGAATTAATTCCATATGTTCGAATGCCGTCTTCTCTTATTTTTCTTTTAGCAGCTTTACAACTTAAAGTTGTTTTTATAAGTTTATGCGTATACAAATTATGGATCTTTGATCTAAACATCAACATGTTATCAGAAAATGACTTATTTTGAAAAAGACATTCCTTATAAAACAACAAAAACTGGAGAAATTGCCGACTTTTTTACTGTTTAGATTTTTTGATGCACCCCCCTCAAGAGACAAAGAGTACATTTTAGCCCTAAGACCTACAAGCCCTAACATTATTTTCCCAGAATTCTCATCTTTCATCATTCCTAATACTTTATAATGCACCTCTTGATCCTATATTTTTGAGCTAGATCTTCCGGATACTCAGAAATATCAATTCGAATCTATACATCTTCCTCAATATCTTTAAAGAAATCATTTGTCTCAATAGAATATATGAATGAGTCTGTAACCATATAATTCAATGAGACTTTCTCTTGGAATTTTGGCTTCATGTAATATATTTGGACGTTGAAGTACTAACGAGCAGAACATTCAAGTGTACCAAACGATACCAAGCACGGGCTTGTTAACGCACGGACCCAAGCAAAACTGCAACCCACCTCCCACCCAACCGACCGAGGGTGCGCCGCATAACGCGCTGTTACGAAGTTCGCGAATTGAAAGAAAGATGGGATAGGACAGCTGTTTTAATAAATGAAATGGAGGAAGCACAACTTATTAATGGAAAAAGCGTATTATAATTTGTACTCAATATTCTAAAGGGGTTATGGATAGCATAATTGGAACTACAAGTTTGAAGAGAAAGAGGCAGAAAATTCCTTGTATTTCTGATCGGAACTGTAAAATTAAGTTGGCTGATTAACTCCGAAGAATCAATCTCACCGTTTATAAGCTTGTGTAAAAAAATAACACCAAGCATTGTTCTACGATCAGAAAGAGAAGGAAGATTTATTAATAAAAATCTACTATGGTAAGAAGGTAAGGTAATATTAGTATTCCAATTAAGACCCCTAAGGGCAAGTAATAGGAACTGTTTTTGTACGGATTCTATTCTATGCTGATGAACCTTGTAATTGGGTGACCATATACAAGATCCATATTCCAGAATAGGACGCACAAGTGAAATATAAAGAGTTTTAGTAATGTAGGGATCGTCAAATTCTTTTGACCAGCGCTTAATGAAACCCAGGACTCCAAAGGCTCGATTAATAGAGGAAGCCTCTGCCCAGCAAACGAGTCGGTAGACGACAGACACAATTTTACATCATAGGCGTACATTAGTACCCGAGAATGACTTATAACGGACGGAATATCATTTGTAAATAAAGTTAATAGCAAAGGGCCAAGGTGACTTCCTTGCGGTACTCCGGAAGTAACCCGAACAGACTTTGAGACTGTTGCTAAGAAAATTGAAAATCAGAAGAAGAAAAAACACAAGATTTTAGATTTTAATATTTAGTTATTCATTTGGATACATTAAGCTCAAAAAGGCAATTACTATTTTTACATAAATAAGAAGTAGAAAAAATAGAAAAATGAAAATTATGTTAATTTACATTCAATGCAACCGTGCATCCCTACATATGTTAAGTTTCCAATTATGTTAATCAACACTTTATGTTAGGCATCTGATTTAGTCCATAATAAACTTTGTCCAACGACACAACACAATCTTATCCAGGCATTCCCCGACGCGGGGAAACTTCGTCCAACAGGTTATGGGGCCCAGGATACGTGGCCTGATAAGATTAGTTAAAGTTTATTGACTCGATACTGTAGTTACGAACTCGGATGTTAAAAAGAACAAAAACGGCAGTTATGTGTAAAAATGTAAATTTCGTCGCAGAAAAAAGAAAAATGAGTGCGTTGTACTAAATTGAGAAGCTTGAAGAAAAGAATTATGATTCTTGAGCATACAGATGCAAAGCGTGTTGCGGATGCAGATCTATGGGAAGTTGCGTCGGGGGATTTACTGGAAGTCTGATGTTGGCGAAAATGATGACTGGAAAGCGCTGGATCGTGAGGCATTGGCAACGATCAGGCTGAGTGTTAGAGGCACTACGCCGAGTTGGGATACATCAAAGAATTGCACAGCGTCGCCAGGTGGCATGGATTAAGTTGCGCGAAGTCCATCAGCGCCAATGCGAGCCGGTTGCGTAAAGTCTCGCTTTATAAAAAGCTGCACAATTCACGCATGGCGGAGAGGGCTTAAAGCATGGCTAGCTATTTGATCACATTTAACAGAGAATTGTGGATCAGCTTGCCGGAGTTGGAATAGCATTAGTTGACGAGCTCAAGGTCATCATTTTGCTTTCCAGCCTTCCAGACATCTTATGAGAATTTTGTTGCCGCCATCGAGACGCGCGGCAGTCTTGCTGGGTCACGAAATTCTGTGCATAAAGCTGAAGGAAGAATGCGAGAAGGAAAGAGAGCGCAGAGAAGCTCAGCGATAGCGCGCAGGTCTTTACGGTCAGACAAAGACATACCGTTAGTGGGAAGGTCACCACAAAGAAGAAACGCCCAAATATTGCTTGTTACGAATGTGGTGAAATAGGGCATTTCAAGGCGAATTGTCGCAAAGTAAGTTAAATAAAAGCGGATAGCAGAATCGCAGCTTACTGAACGCATTGCACCAAGCAGTTTTCAAGAAATTCGACTGGTGCTTGGACAGTGCAGCAAGTCATGTGTTGTGATAAACAAATGTTCAACTTTTGAGACGCATACCGGAAACGATCAGTTTGGCGGACGCCGGCTTCTTGCAAGCAGAAGGCAGAGCGAAGTTAAATTGAAAACGGATCTGTGTACACTGGTGCTTGGCAACGTATTATACGTGCCAAGCCGTAGCAAAAGTGCATTGTAAATTTTGATGCAACGAGTGCACGAGTGTTTAAAGGCGGCAAATGTATACTCAAGGCCAAACGAGGGAATCTGTATAAGTTCTTAAAGTCCTTAGTAACAGATGTTATGCTGCTGTTAAGTCAGACGGCGAGTTGTGGCATAACAGATATGGTCACCTGAATTATGAAAGTTTGCGTGAAACGGCAAACAAGGCGCTGGTGCGAGGAATGGAAAATGTTGACGTGTTGCAACGGATATCATGCAGGAAGTGCATGTGAACAAGGTGCGATGGCCATATCCAGGATCAACAGAAGAAGGCGCAACGCTGGAAATAGCGTGCACACTGATGTATGTGGCTCTTTCGAAATGAAGTCACTTAGCGGCTAGTATTTTCTCACATTTATTGACGACAAATCGAGGCGGATTTTTGCGGATTTCCCGAAAGGGAAGGACGAGGTCTATCGCAAGATCGTGGAGTACAAAAATCTGGTAGAGCGTCAAACAGGAAAGATGATCAAGTGTATTCGCAGCGACAACGGGCGCGAATATGTGAACAAAGCTTTCGACGGTTTTTTGAAAGCCAATGGAATTGCACGGCAATTGACGGTGGCGTACACTCCGCAGCAAAATGGGGTGGCAGAACGAGCTAATCGTACGCTTGCAGAGATGGCTAGATGCTTATTGGCGCAGTCAGGATTTGATCAGTCACTGTGGGCAGAGGCAGTAAACACAGCGGTGTATTTACGCAATCGTGCCGTCACAAAGGCACTGGTCGGAATGACTCCAATGGAAGCGTGGACTGGAAAGAAAGCAATGATAGGTCATCTGAAAGTTTCTGGTTCCATTGCAGTGGCACTGGACGAAGGTCGCCATACGGGCAAGTTTAAACCCAGGGGGAAAGAATACCGCCTGATTGGTTACTCAATGGAGGCTAAAGGCTATCGGCTCTACGATGCAGAAACCAAGACAGTGGTTGACAAACGAGGATGTTTTCTCTTTGACGAGGCCAGCTCTTTTGCAGCAAGCAAAGGGCGAAGCAGTAACATTCGATATGTCGGATGTAGGGCATCGAGTTGAGCAAGTTGACGATGAAGATGATGATGAGGTTGACTCCACCGGCAAAGACATCACATCTCGCTCAGATGCAACTGATCAAAGTAGTGCGGATGAATCTTTGGAAAGTGACAAAGATGAAGAAAAGCTGGAGGAAGAGCAGATCCCTCGTATTGGACCTGGGAAACCGAAATTGCTAAGGACGGGCAGACCTGGTCGCCCGAGGAAGCAATTTAATATACTCAGCGCAATGGTTACAAGTGATGTACCCATTCCAGCAACTTCGAGGAGGCAACGCGCAGTTCGCATGCTTCATTTTGGCAAGAAGCGATGCAAAAGGAGTATGAGGCATTGATTACGAATCAAACCCGGCAGCTGGCAGATTTACCGAAAGGTCATCGTGCAATTGGCTGCAAGTGGGTCTACAACTTGAAACGGGATGCTCACGGCCAAATACAACGGTTTAAGGCACGACTGGTGGCAAAAGGATGCGCACAGCAGTATGGTGTTAACTACGGCGAAACGTTTTCACCGGTTTGCAGGCTGGAGAGCGTGCGATTTATATTGGCGTTAGCGGCAGAGTTGCAGTTGTACCTACACCAGATGGATGTTTGTACTGCATACCTGAACAGTGATCTAAGAGATACTGTTTATATGAAGCAACCGCAAGGATATGCTGACGGCAATCAGGCGGGCAAAGTGTTGCTGCTAAAAAAGGCGACATATGGATTGAAGCAATCTGGAAGGGAGTGGAACTCCAAGCTCGACAGCGTTTTGCGTGGAATTGGCTTCATCGCATGCGACAATGAGCCTTGTCTTTATAAGCGAAAGGAAGGTAATTTGGCACTAATCCTAGTTTACGTTGATGATCTCATTATAGCTTGTCAATCGAAATCGGACTTGGTCAGCATAAAATCTGATATTATGAAGTCGTTTGAATGCGTTGACAAGGGGCCACTAGAACTGTTTCTTGGCTTGGAAATCCAACGTGAGGGTGAACTTGGAGAGATCACTCTGGGCCATACGCAATACATCAAGGATCTTTTGCGTAACCATGGGATGGAAAGTTGCAGACCAGCAGCTACGCCATTGGATGCTGGGTACCAGACGGCTTGTAACGGCAGCCAATGTCAAAAAGGTGGATAAGACATCGTACCAAGCACAAGTGGGAGAGCTAATGTGGCTGGCTCTGCCAACGAGACCGGATATTTTGCACTCGGTTGCAAAATTGGCTCAACGGAACATGGATCCGCATAGCGAACACCTTGCAGGCGTGAAGCATGTCCT